>CM072819.1:110219185-110411685 GCA_036937905.1 Salvia rosmarinus
ATCGAGACATAACGCCTTTATTGATCTAAATCATCTTTAAACATCAACAATAAACGTGTAAAATGCGCTTTATCGAGAGCGAAATTTGCAGGTATTCTCCATAGATTGCTCTCCAAGATTATTGAGAATAGGATTCAGGATATGGCCAAGATTAAACTCGAGTGTATCAGTTGATCTCAGTATCCTAGAAATTCACTAATCTAAACACGGTAAACACATATATGATTACAGATCAATTATATAGATGCATGCTAGGTATATAATCAATGTATGGTGAATTAAACATCAAGAATATCCTCGTAAGTGGGTAAAATCATTTCCAACAATTGGTATCAAAGCTTGGGATCGTGATTCTGACTCTGTAGATTAATTCATAGTATGATTATTACGTACGTTCTATAATGATTGTGGATCCATCATTTCATTATGGTCTTGGTTGTTTGGTTTCGATTGAATTTTTTCACCATGAGAAAATCCATGGTTATATTAAATTTATTTTTATAAATTACGTCGAAAAACAAAGAAACGAGGACGTAGTAACTAAGCCTATCCAGCAGTGCGTGCGAGGGGCACGGCGAGCGCAACACGGAGCAGGTGTGAGGTCGCCGCTAGGTGTGCGGCGCAACAGCCGCCCAAAGCGGCGATGCACATACCACACGAAGCGGGTACCCTTAGCAGACAACGACGGTGGGGTAGACGCGTATGGGCGATAGCTAGCGCAGACAGTCGGCGACGACCTGGGTATCGGCAGGTGACGGTCGACAACATGCGAGCCACAATGCCGTAGAGCCTCAGCGCGTGGTGGTGGCGCAACTCATAGCGCGGCAGCAGCGGTTGAGAGCCGACCGAGCGGTGTGAGTGTGTGACGCGCTGTGGGTATGCGCCGCGCGGCCTCGACAGCACGAACCTGCACGAGAAGCATGTACCGACGGTGACACGCGAGGGCTACGGACGACTAGGCGTGCACATGGGTACAGCCTCTGGTGCGTGGCCATTCGACACCCACGAATCGCCTTCCAACCTAGACCTTCTTGACCCGATGATGGCGTTTTTACCCAGTCACAGCCCAAATCGTTATTTCACCAATTTTATTTTTAAGCCTAAATCCAATTTTTGAGCGAGTTCGGTATGGTGAGCACGATGGGCGCGTTTCAAGAAAATTGATCATGCTTGCAAATTTATGTAATAAATTAGGCAGAAGTAATCGTGATCCACGAATGAAACCGATAAAGCTAATTTTATTTTATTTTTATCGCTCAAAGCATCGTGGATGTTTAAATTATACAATAGACTGTCGATGTATGTTTAATTACGTAAGATAAATATGGATATATGTTTTAGTGATTAGCGTGTTTAGATGCTGCTAGGTTTATCGCGCTTTTTGAAGCATGATTTTTAGAATTTACGCAAGCTGCTATATGTCGAGTTCTAGAAAGGTTCATGTTAGAACTACATGATCGAGATGGACATATATTTGAAATGAAAGACTAACAAGAAGCGATGTATTAATTTAAATTAAAAACATCAAGACCTCCAATTTTGATCTCTAAAACATGATACACTCGTGAGTAAACATTCACAGCGATTGCCTTGCACTATTTATCATAAGTCTGTTAGATGAGATTTCTAACAAGATATTTTAATCTATTGAGAGAGTGGGAGTTTCCGTTAACGCCACCGTGTGGCTTGCGTGTGCGATTTTCATAAGTTCTCTGTAGATGATAAACCAACTTTTCGCCTGCGATAATGGCTTCACGTTGTTGCCAAGTAGAAGGATGCACCACTCGTAAAATCATGAGAATACCAGTACCATGACATCTAAATGATACACCTACTCTCTAGACGCGGGGTAAAACCATAGATTTACCACCTCACAACATAAGTTCCATGATCGGAAGCTTGCTTAAGTCATAAATGGACCTTCTTAAGCTTCCATACTAGATGTTCTCACCTTAACCACATAACCTTCGGTTCTTGATATAGATGTCTGACCTTCCTCGAGGTAACCGTTAAGAAATGGTTTTCATATCCATTTGTAGAACCTCTAGGTTTAGCGGTAGGTCATGGCGTAAAAATTACGTGGACTGAGCATCTACTGTGGTAAAAGTATCCATCATAATCGATACCCTCGACTGAGGTAGCCCTTTTACCACAGCTGGCTTTAAAAGTCAGAAACCTCCCATCGTGAATCTCTATTCTTTTGTATACCGACTTACTACCTATGGCTTCCTTTTCATCTCAAAGAGATGTTTTCGTATACATCCATAGGCTCGTAACTCAATTTCTAAGTCATACGCGGTGTGTCTGCTTTATATCGTCATACGTATCGTAACCCCTGTATATCCATGGATCGATTGTACTATTGCTTTATGGACTAAATAAGAAGATTCATCCCTGAACATCGCTCAGTTGTCGAACCCTCCCACTACGACTGGCCTACTAGCATAATGAGTACATGGGTGCAGTGACTTGTGGTTCTCTATCTTGCACAACTTGCTAGGTAGGTGCCAACTGACAGCTCTGTATCCCAGTGAAAATCGCACCACTTCGATTTCTAAGTATCGGATCGATCCCTCCCCTAGCACTCAACATCTCTGTACATTTCGGTGGAATCAGTGGAGGAATAGATCATTTCAATTCTTAAAGAATGATTTCAACTTTGTTTGTGGTTTTTCATGTAGTCCTCCTCCAGAATGGGAGTTGGTGCTAATAACGCACTTTTCATCAGTTAGGACTATAGAAATAACCATCTTTCATTCCCTAGGATATCCGATAAAGCATCTGCATCGATCTAGCCTTCAACTTTATCAGACATTCATGTTTATCACTGTGCTTGTACTACTCCATATCATTATGTAAACTTAAACGGCTTGTGCCCAAACCATAACTCGAAAGGGGTCTTCTGACTTGGTTGGATGGTACTAGATTGAGTAAATATGCGTTGTTTCTAAGGCATACCCCAGAATAAAATAGACAAAAGTTGCGCCTTTCATCATTGATCTAACCATCTCTATGATCCTGTTTCTTCGCTTTGACACGTTTCTTGTGGTATTGTATGGGATTGTAAAATAATGAGATATGTCGCACACTACACGAGATAGTCATAAACTAAATTCTTGAGATATTCTCCACACATGATCAGGGCGGTGACTTGATACTCTTACCTACTTCGTCTTCACTTTCGCCTTAAATTCTTTGAATTTCTCAAAGCATTCGAGACTTGCGATAAGCGGTATCCGTACCTAAGCGTGTCGTCGATAAGTAACAAAATACGTACCCTCTACGAGCTTGTGTGTACATGGGTCCGCGGTCGAATAGACTAACTCGACACTTCTTTGGCTCTATAACCCTTCGTTTTGGAAAGGGTGCAGTCTACATCTTTCCTTCTATACAAGATTCATGATGAGAATAGATGCTTAGAAATTTCACCTACTTCTTAGCGGTCTTTGGATCTATTTAGATTGATGTGACCCTAATCTAAGATGTCAATATGTGTCATCTTGTGAAAGAAAACTCTCTTCTTATAGTTTGATGAAGTAGATACAACATAATTATAGGTATTATGCTTAGCATAAATAGTATAAAGAAATTATAAAAATTATACACCGAGATAAACTCGTCATTTCTTATGATAGAAACACTTATAAAAAGCAATAGAATATTCATCGTAAATAGTTTGGAAACCAAACTAGGTTTTGCCAAACTAAACACATATAAAAAGTAAGTAAAACTAAAATGTTACGTAGCCGCATAAAGTAATGTCTTGGCTTTACAGCCTTGAATTTAAATCGTGTTGCCCATGGAGATCGTTATCTCGCCATCACGCTCCATTGTGGTAGGAACCCTATGAGTGTAACAAACATAACCCGTCGTGCCGTACTACTGCCCATGAATAAGTATAACAAGTTGCTAAACATGTTTAGTTAAAAGCTTGATGATGTACCTTGAGCCTTGAGCATAGGGCATGGCCTTCAATGCCAGTCTTGCTACACCAAACATGTATACGGCCGGTTACTATCAAGCCTCCGATGGCAATCATGTTCTTGCTCCCCTGTTTTCTTTGCCTCTACCTTTGCCGCCCATTTTCTTCTTCCTCTTTTCAATGAAGTGGGGCCATTAGATGTGCTAGCAAGGGCATGTGCTCCTTCTCATGAGCCCTTGGCCTCAACGCTTAATTTTGGAAGATACCGCTTGGGTTCCGCTTTTGGTGTTTTGCGCTATAAGTTGAAAATCAAGCATGGAACGAGGAACGCAGCGCATTTGTTGAAAAATGGGTGGCCTACACCGCACAGCTCGGAAGCTACGAAAGCGCCGAGCGCAATACGCGCGGATACGTATGGTTTCGCGATCGTCCCTAGCGACCGCTAGGTCGGCCGCGAGGAATACTTGGCGACGCGTCCGTGAGCAATGACCGCGAGACGTGCCCGCGAAGCTTCCCAACGAGTGAAAGAGCTATCGCCCGATGCACCATGCCTAGCGATCGCGAGCAAGGTGAGTAGCGAGGCAACAGGCGCTGCACTCAACCGAGAACAAGAAGATCAAATGAGCGAGGATGTTCCTCGCTGATCGATCGGATCACGAGTCCTGGTCATGAAAGTATGTGGCGTATGAAAATTAGGTTTCGCCTAATTCTATAAATAGGCATCATCCTCGCGCCCAACTTTCCCATTGCATGATTTTAGACGCTTTTCCTCGCTTTTCATTATTTTTCACATATTTTCTTTAGCTTTGATTTAGATTCATTCTAGTATTAGTTTTCCATCATTCTACATGATCGATCTTAATTTGCTAGGAAATAAATGCGCAATGAACACTAAGGATTTACGTGGTTCGATCTTTTAAATTAGATCACGCCCACTGTTAAAGAGAGTATATGTGTATTCAGAGTAAAGAAGCGATTACAAAGAGTGTATATCCTCCTTTCTCGCCTAATCTAGCCTCTATTTATATACAATTATATCGAGATCGACTCTAACCGAGATCTTCTAACTAGGATTCTTTAGATATATCCGAATCTTCTCGCGCCCACTTGTGATTCGAAAGTTATAATTGGTTTAGGAGTCTTATCGACCTAACTCACCTAGGCCGAGCTTAATGTCGAGGCCCATTTATATTGGGCCCGATGCTTGGCCTCGGTAGTTGGGCCGCATCCTATCACATCCCCCAAAAGACGTAGAAGTGATGGATGGGGACCATGGTTTCACCGTATTCGCTATTTGACGGCGTGGGGCCCGCGTGATCCCGTAGAGGTCTCCGAATTTTGCTTGGCTTCGCTTTGTCGAGGTGTTGCGCCGGCTACTGCTCGACCAACCGCCGGGTTGAATACTCTTCATATCGCCGAGGCTCGGATAAACGACCTTGTGGTCAATGCGTAGCGTCGTGACAAGGTCGAACACGGATGTCCCAATCGAGGTCGAACACGGATCCGCTATCCGCATTAATGCGCATAGCCGTGGATTCTCGATAAAGTGCATATTACAACTTCTCCGACACGCCTTTCCTCATATCACTTTATCCATTACCAAAAGTTCGCTTTCTCAAAAACGCAGAGTTCATCCGCAATTGTCGCTCGCCGAGTTCATCGCATCTTCTTCGATAAAACCAGTAAGTAATATTTAATGGCTTCATCTTTTCCTCTGAGGAATCTCAAGGTCATGATGGCCTGCAAGAAACAGGTCGCCACCGGTGCTCCTATGGCTTTAGAAGTTTATACTTGATTCTTCGCTCCGTGTGTCTCAGAATTCTAGTTTTCCCTTCGAGGATTTTGCAAAGTTTCCACTTATCCTTCGTGGTTCAGAATCTTCGACGACAGAGCTTGGCAGATTTTTGTTCCACCCTCTATGGGGCGTGGTCGCCCTCGATCGAGGATGTGGCCCGCGTCCCGTGGATTTGTTATCGCTACGAAGACGCCTCAAGTCCGGTCTTCGTGTTCCTTTCCTTCCGCTCATTTCGAACTTCAACGAATGTTCGGCATTCCTCTAGCTCCAAATAATGCCGAACTCATTTCGGTAGTTGACGTTCAAGCGTCATGCCCATCGGCATAACCATCCTTTCACCCTGGCTGATCCTTAGGTTTTTCCAATTCATGTCTAGTTCGTGGTATTATGTATCACCGCCGTGGCTTCAAATTGAAAACGAAGTCAAAGATTCGAATGGCGTACAGTTCTTCTTCCGCCGATCGTGATTTCCGGAGTTAGTCTCAAACACCGAGAAGCCGGGCGGATGTGGCCGTAAACGATAACTTTGGTGATTTCGGCGAGGCCTCAAAGGGTTGAGAAGTCGATGATGTTTTACCGAGTCCGAGCTCGCCGCGCGGGTCGGCCCTTATGATCCCGCCACCGCGGTGGTGCGGCGAAGGACGAGCCCCGCCCCTTTGTTTCACTTCACGCTTTATTACTTTTGTTCTTCTTGTGTCGATGTTCACTAATCGCTTATTTTCATCGCAGCGGACTTTGTCAAAGAGAAAGAAGGCGGAAGAGGTCGCTCGCTCGCCGAGCCCTCGACTGGCATTGAAAGAGGTAGTCGAGGTCTCTTATGAGAGGACATAAGATGTTCCGAGATCTCCTTCACTGCGTCCCTCCAACTCGAAAAGGATAATGCGTGGCGATTCCTCGATGCCACGGCCGCAACCAATTCGGATTAAGTAGATCGCTTGCTCAAGTCGTCACGGTCTTTCCCCGAGGTAACACCATTGTTGTACATGTCACAAAACTTCATTTGTTATATTCGCTTGACATGATGGCTATTACATGCGGGACCGAGGATATGTCACGCCCGCCTTCGTCAACTATTTGATTTGTCGCCTGGCTGGATCAAATCAAAATGTTGACTCTGCCTCGAATCTAAAGAGGTCAAGTCCTTCATTTAGAGAGAAAATCCTTGGCCATGTGCGCAGAGGAGGCCGATGTCAAGTCTGTGGCCTCCTCAAGAGAAGTTCGACTAGCTTCAAGCTCGATTCTAGAGTTGGAGGAGAAGCTCGAGATCGCGAGGGTAAGGCCAAGTCGGTCATCAAGAACATGTCGAGTACGAGGCGTTATCCGCCGAGGTGGTGGAATGACTATCGCCGATGCTGCGCTAAAGTTTTCGAGCTCGAGTCCGCCGCCGAGGTATAGACAAGAGTACGGCCGTAACTCCCTGCAATTTCGGAGCAATATGCCGACCTTAAGAAGATAGGTGGCTTGTACAAGACCTAGTGGCTCGCCATCCTCTCCTAGAGCAGTGCTTGCTCGATGACCGAGGCTTCTTCATCCGCAGAGGCTCCTCCTTCCGCCGAGGCTCGCTCTTGCCTTCCGACGACGTGAGTATCGCCAACACTTTCTCGAGTTCTTTATGCAAGATCGACGCCGCTCATCAAGAAGTCAAGGTCATGTGTCATCGAGAGGTCGAGGTCGCTCGACGAGGCAAAGGGCTGGTCGAACTTCTCGCATCGATCGAGGACGAGGCCGAGGTAGGGATAGGGTTAGCATAGATGAGCTGTTGAACCCTCGATTTCGCTAGGGATCGCTTAGCTTTTCCTAGCCTCCTCGACCTTCATCTTCATCATAATGTATGCGTTGTACACTTTGGAAATAAGAATGAATTTTTTCTTTGCCTTGTGTTGAAAAATCAGATACATTTCGCCCTCAGATTAAACGAAGGTAATTCATCCTAAATAAAATAAATGATGTATGGGTTCCTTTTTGGCAAGAGATATTGCTAGGGGTGGTCTCATCTTCCCTAAATAAACGAAGGTATAGGTTCCTTTTTGGCAAGAAATATTGCTAGGGGTGGTCCCCACGCTGCTTGGTCTGCCCTTCAAGAGGTTATTTTGTCCTCCAAGAAGGTATAGTTCGTCTCCAAGAGGGTAGAGTTTCCTCCAAGAGGGTATATTTGTATCATGTGGAAGAGATAGTACGACAAGTGAGAAATGAAATATGCAATAAAAAATTTATTAATGAAGACCGACGTAATAATGTAATAAGACTCAAAGACGCAACCGAATGTAACTTAAGGACACGACCAATGCACTCAACTTTCGACACTTATGCAAAGTATTTCTTCGGATGAACGATGTGCCACGATCGGGTATTTGTCGCCTTGATATATGAGCGAGCTTGTATGACCCTTTTCCGAGGACTCTTTGACCGATAAGGCCCTTCCATGTGGCTTCCAGCCACCGAGCTTTGAGGCTTTATCGACTTCATTATTTCAAGGCACGAGGTTGCTTACTTGAACTCGTCAGATTTGACACGCTGGTTGTAATACCGAGCTACTTGTTGCTTATACCGAGCTTCTCCACGTAGGCGAGGTCTCTTTTCTCTCGAGTAGATCTAGATCGTTCGTAGATTTTCCTTATTTGCTTCAACCGAGAAGTGAATGGTGCGGGGCTCGCATATCGATCTCTCGCAGGATCATCGCTCGGTTCCGCACACCAAACCGTAGGGTGTTTCTCCGCTCGATGTCCGAGGTGTAGTAACGGCACGACTACAAGACTTACGGTAAATTTTCCACCCAATCGACCTTTACGGGTCGAGGCGAAGTTTTGAGTCCTTTCACGATTGTCCTGCTGGTGACTTCGGCTTGACCATTTGCTTGGGATTGGCCACCGAGGTGAATTTTGTTGATTCAAGCTCTCGACACCACTATTTCAATACCTTATCCGTGAACCTGTGTCCCATTATCCTAAATGAGGATATGAGGGATGCTGGCGACACAATGATGTTCTTCCGCACGGGTTGAGGGTGTTTTTGCTTGTGATTTTCACCAAGGGTTCGCCCACCCACTTTGTGAAGTAGTCGATCGCGACAATCGTGAATTGAAACCGCCTCGAGCTTTGCGTATGGGACCTACAATATCAATCCCCCATCGCATAAATGGCCAAGGGCTCAGATGTCAAGCAGGTCGGTTTGAGGTAGCCTCGCACGCTTCCATGGATTCGCACTTTTACACTTCTTCACGAGGTCAA
Source organism: Salvia rosmarinus (assembly GCA_036937905.1). Lineage (NCBI taxonomy): Eukaryota > Viridiplantae > Streptophyta > Magnoliopsida > Lamiales > Lamiaceae > Salvia > Salvia rosmarinus. The sequence goes on from CM072819.1 coordinate 110,228,130, forward strand.
TCGAGTCTTGGAACATTGTCGCCAACAGTATCCCCATCGCATGACTTTCTCTCGATAGGGCCGGGTCGATGTGACTTTCACACGATCCTTCATGTACTTCTCGTAGCACGAGTCGCCGGTTCCTGCCTAGGCACCTTAGGAGAGGTCGGAGGTATGATTTTCTATAGAATTCCTCGCAAGTGTATATCGCAGATTTGCTCAAGATTTTCCTAGCCTCGAGCCCCGTGGGGTAGTTTGCCCTTTCCGTATTCTTGAATGGGAGTCATCCAATTGTCTGTCGTCAGACTACGCCGACCTCGACTCCAAGACGTGATCGCCTATGCTCGTTGACTTCTTCGACAGCGGCTTGTTGATGATGAGGCCAATTTGCTCAAGATATCACCGACTATTTTGCTCCCTTGGGATGCGAACCAACTTGAAGTGTGAGAAAGTTTGTTGTAGGCTTTTGGCATTTTCAAGGTATTTCTTCATCCCTGCTGCCTTTTGCCTCGTACTTTCCCAACATGTGGCTTACTATGACTGAGAGTCACTATGAACTTGCACCTGCCCGATCCGAAGACTTTGATGTAGGCTAAGTCCCGCAATTAAGGCCTCGATTCGACTTCGCTGTTCAGATTCTTGAATGTGAACCAAGTGAGTAGGTGATCTCTTGTCCTCCGGGTCCCGTATAGGATACCGCCTCTGCTACCCGCTTTTTCCCAAGCTCCATCCACATAGATTTGCCAAGAACTCGGTACTTCTTTGATGAGTTCGCTTCAAGGTGTCCGGTAAACTCGTGGGTTTTGGTTGCTCTGGGTTAGCCTCTACAAGGAAATCTGCCATGCCCGACCCTTGATGGCTCGACGAGGCAAAATGATATAGCGTGGTTCGCTTAGTTCAATTGCCCACTTCGCGATTCTTCCCGAGGCTTTCGGCTTCACAGACTTGTCAAGTGCATGGTCGTGAGAACTTGTATGGGATGCATGGAAGTATGGACGTAGTCTCCTTTGCGGCATTTACTAAAGCCAAGGCGAGCCTCCAAAGGCCGATACTGCTTCGGCCCTTTAGTGCTCGGCCGATGAAATACACGGAGAGTCCTCTCCTCGCACTGCAAAACTACACTTATGGTTTCGTCCGAGGTGGCGAGGTATAGGAAAGGACCTCCTTCTTCGTGACGTATAAAGTGGGAGTTTGGCGATGTAGTTCTTGAGATCTTCAAGGTCGACTTGTGCTTATCATCCCGTGAGAACTCGAGCCTTTTGAGTATTTAAAAAGGAGTCGCTATCCGCGGCTTTTGAAAGAAAGCGGCTCAAGGCTGGCTATGCAGCCCGTTAATCTATGTACGCTATGGATGGTCTTCGCATCTTCATCTCCAAAATGGTTTCAACTTGAAGGGTTGGCTTTTAACCCTTCAGGAAACCCAAGACCCCAAAATTTTCCGCATCGGATCATGAATGTACACTGGGGTTTAGCTTTAGATTCACCTTCAAGTAAGCCGAGGACGATCCGGAGGTCGGCAACAGATGTGGCTTCCTCCTTGCTCGACGACGGTGTCATCTACGATACCTCACATTCGACCTATGTAGGGCTTGAATATCTTGTCCACCATTCTTTGATAGGTAGCCCCGCATTCTTGAGTCCGAATGGCATTTTCTTATATGCAAAGACTCAAATCAGAATGAAGGCAGCTTGGACATCTTCGTCGCTCATCAAGACTTGGTGATATCCTCAGATAAACCAAAAGTCAAGACTTCAGATCCCACCAAAGCGCCAACCTTCTTTGTCGTTATTGGGAAGAGGGTACGATATTTGGGCAATGCTTATTGAGATCGTGTAATCGACACATTCTCCACCCTCCTCCTTTCTCGACCATCACCGGATTGGCTATCCGTGTCGGATACTTGACTTCAACAAGATGCGAGCTTTTAATAATTGATTCACCTCGCCATGGATGACCTAATTCCGCTCACCGCAAAGATCCGCTGCTTTGCCGAACCGGTTTTACACCCGGTCGATGTTGAGACGGTGAGTGATGATATTTGGTGAGACCCCGGCCATATCGAGGGTGACCAAGCAAACACGCCTCTCGAACTCCCTTAGAGTTGGATGATCTGTTTTTAATTGAGGTTCCTCAAGAGAACCTACTTTGACGACCTTGAGTGGCTCGTCTTCATACAGCGCGACCTCCTCTATCGGGCTGTCGGGGACGGGCGATATCTTTCCCAGGTCCAACTCATCGGGTTTCTTTAATTGCTATGCTTGTGGGTGCCGGGTCAAGTCCCCGCGCCTCTTAGGGCAACCTCGCATGCATTCTTTCGCCCGCTTTCGATCTCCCTGATCACGGCTACCCTCATTTTGCGGGATCTTCATTGTCGATGGTACGTTGAGCATACCGCCCTCACCGCTAGCTGCGCCTCATCGTCCAAGATGATGTTATACGGCAGTAGGCCTTTACAACGTAAGAACTGTACTCACCTTGATGGAGCTCGCTTGCTCTTCCCACCGTGACTCGTAGTTCGATTATTCCTTCGGCTACCGATAACGCGCATTTTACACGATTTAGTTGATATTTGAAGATGAGTTTAGCTCGTTTAATGTGCGCCACGATCGATTCCTAATGTTTTATCTATTTTTAGAAGATCTTGCTCTTGGGTGTTCTTTTGGTGTTGTGTAGGTCTATATGTTGAAAATCGAAGCAAGGAGCCACGACGAGCCAAAATACACAATCTGGCGTGTTTCTAGCGACCGGACTAGCGGTCGCTGGGTCGGTCGCTAGGAAACACGCGAGAACCCAAAGATACCGCGACCAGCGAGAATGTGCCATGAAGCGAAGCCCAGCGAGAAAGCCAGCGGGCGATTTCGCGACCGGATCGAACTTCCTAGCGACCGCAGACACGGTCGCGAACCAACCAAGCGGGCGCAAGAGGCGATCGCGGGCGAAGGCCGCAGCGAGGATTACCTCGCGACCACACCTAGCGACCGCGAAGGGTGGTCGCGAGACGGCGCGGCAGAAGGAAAATTAGGGTTTTGGGGTGTGCCTATATATATGGCAACACCCCACTCGCGCCTCTGGAGACCCCAAGACGTTCCAAACCTATTTTTCTTCAGTTTTTCCTCAGTTTTTACATTCTTTGGCTTTAGTCTTTGTTTAGTTTAATTCTAGTATTGTTTTTACATTGTTCTAGTTTAGTTTATCGTTTCGTTATCGATCGGAACGTTTTGTCCGATCGTTTTCCGTTGTTTTCCGTTCATTCGCTTGGGATTGGATTCAAGACCAACCATTGTTCATCCAACGCTTCCCTACGGGTTTTATATATTTAATTTACATTTTATGATTAATTCGTATTTCATTCCGTTTATTATGTCCGCTAGTTTTCTATTCTAATCTAGGGTTTGCATGATTCGATCCTATATGTTGTGAGTTCTGCTTTGTTGTTATTTACCTTCCGGGCATGATTCATGATTCATGGTGCTTATTTATATGTGTTGATTTCTAATCAATCTTGATGCATATCTAGTTGCCGATTAATGACGAAGCGTATTAATTGTCAATCGATCTTGAATGCATGATACGATTAAGCCTCGAGTCGTAATTGAGATAGAGACGATCGTGGGAAGCATATTCTTAGTGATCCTTTTGGGTTGCTTATTTTCCTCTAGAGGCGAAGCGTGATAGGGAAAATTAGTAATCAACGCCGCAATTGTCGAATGGCGAAGTTGTTGGTTATATATGTGATCTTCCGTCTTATGCGGATTAAAGCGGTTAATAATAAGCGGGACAAACATCGTTGTGGATAGGATTGGTGCATCCCTAGGGTTAGTCTTTCTTTATAATCATCTTTCGTGATTTTATCGCTTTATTTTATACATTTGGTTATCTTTGCTTTGGATTAAATTCGAAGCCCTAAACCTATCACCCATTACGTGCTTGGATAATAATGAATTGTCGTTGAATTAGCTTACGTGTTTTCGGATTGCAATCTCGTGGATACGATACTTAACACCTATCATTACACTCTTTGCGTGTGAAAAGGGCGATCAAATTTTGGCGCCGTTGCCGGGGATTGTTAAGATCACATAGGAATAATTTGACGATTTGGATTTATTAATTCAAGTTATATATATATTTTATATTTATTTATTTTTGTCAGTGCTAAATTCTCTCGTTTCTCAGGTGGTTTATGCGTACAAGATCTCGGGGACCTCACGAAATATTGTTAAATCCGAGATCGAAAGCTCTCAAAGGAGAAGAGGGCGAGAGAAGAGGCGGCTGCAATGGCGCCGATCCATAAAGCAGGGCATTCCTCCCGAGCAAGTTGCACGTATGCTAGGCGACTTTGCAGAGATGCGCGTCGATGGCGAACATGGAATCATTGTCCCCGCTCCGGAGGAAAGACCCACGAACCACATGTACCGACATCCCACCGAGCAGTTCCAAGGAGGCGGTTGGGGCCCTGCGTAGATGCAAATAATTTCGAGCTCAAACCGCCCGATCGGTATGGTCAAGGAGGCGGTTTGGGGAGAGTCACGGAAGACCGAATGCGCATCTCGAGGCGTTTCTCGACATTTGTGACACCATCAAATAGAATGGGGTGCCACAAGACACAATCCGGATCGCATGTTCGGTTTCTCATTGTGACCAAAGCGAAAGATTGGTTCAAGAGTTTGGACCGAGCTAGCATCGACACTTGGGGAAACTTTGTGAGAAGTTTCTTTGAAATACTTTCGCGCGAAGCCTTGAAGATCATCGCGAAATCTCTCATTTTGCCAAAACCACGGCGAATCATTATTCGAGGCATGGGAGAGATTCAGAGGTCTATTGAGACGATGTCCACAACATGGGTTCTCCAAGGAGCAACAAATAACTTTCGGTTCTCGGTTGGTGACATGGCGGGCGAGGAGCATGGTGGATCGCGTCGGGGGTCGCTTATTGAACAAACCAATCGACGAGGCAAGCCGTATTGTAGAAGAGATGGCACCAACAGCTATCAATGGCCAACGGAGAGAGCGCCATCGTTCAAAGCATTTCTTGTTGAGAGTGATTCAAATATGACGACCTCATGAAGAAGTTCACTCTTTTGAAGAGTCGATTGAAGTAGAACGTTAGCCACATCAATCGAGAGGTCATTCAAATTTCCAACAACCTTCAAGAAGCTTCAATATTCGTAATTCGATTCAAGAGCCGAGGAAGCCAAGTCTCGAAGACATGATGCGCAGTTGGTTGTAAGCAACCAACAATTGGCAACGAATCGAGTCGTTCATCCAACACCGCGTAAGATAAATCACCCGAGTCGTCATTGTGGCGGCTATGGAAACACATAAAGATGTTGGAAGCTCAAATCGGTCAAATTGCCGTACAAGTGAATGCACTACAAAAGGCGGGCCAATTTCCGAGTAATCTGGGAGTGAACCCGAAGAGTCAATGCTTCGCCATTCGGGACGAGGTGGGCGAGCCTACCCGAGCCCCACCGAGAAAGAAGAGCAAGAGAACATTTCGACGAGAACTTCGCGACCGAGCTCGCGACCGCGAGCCCGATCGCGAGCCATCCCAATTTTGTCCACAGACGCCCGCGACGGCGCGCTTGCCCGACCGACCGAGCCATCCAAGCATGGCGCCGATTTTCTCATGGCGACCTACGCGCATGCAAGCTCGCCGCGAACAAGGAGATCGGCACGGCAGATTCCTCGCGACCCTCCTAGCGGTCGCGAGGTCGACCGCGAGGCGCCCCCAGAGGCTAATCCTCGCACGTACATTCCTCCGGTCCCATTTCCGAGTCGACTTGTCAAGTCGAAATATGACGAGGAATTTGCTCGTTTCAAAGAGGTGTTTCAGAAAGTTGAGATAAATTTGCCTCTCTTTGAGCGTTGCGAAACATCTGCGACTACATGAAATTCTTAAAAGGCAGCTTGCAAGTAAGAAGAAACTTGGGAAATTTGAGAAAATTTCCCTATCCAAGTCTTGATGCCGTCTTGCAAAGAAGCTCCCTTTGAGCGAAGGATCCCGGCAGTTTCACGTTAGAGTGCGAGATCGCCGAGCAGAATTTTCCAAATATGTTATGCGACTTGGGGGCGAGCATCAATCTGATGCCATTGAACGTATTCAACCGGCTACACCTAGGAAAGATGAAGCCGGCGAAGATTTCATCGATGATGGCTGACCGTCGGTCACATATCAAAAGGTATCGTCGAAGGCGTGTTGGTAAGAATTGGATTTTGTTTTTCTGCCGACTTTGTGATTTTAGATATTCCGAATTCAAACAACAACCATTAATCCTTGGTAGACCTTTCCTAGCAACCGGTCGTGCGTTGATTGATGTGCGGGGAAGGCAATCTCACGTTTCGTGTTAACGATGAGGAGCTCAAGATTTCCATATCGACGCCATCAAGCAACACGACGTTGGAAAGCCGAAGATTCGCCGATCATGATAGCTGCTTTGCCGCACACGTCTCGCGTTTAGAGGGTACTCGACCGATCGAAGAGGCTGTGAGAAGGAAGAAGTGGACTCGGCATGGAACTCCGAGTGTATCATTCAAGTTTGGGGGGGGCCACTTCCATAGTCAGTGGTGGTCATCCGTAAATGCGAAGTTTAGAAGGTTCCACAAGTCGAGAAAGATGTCTATTGCTACTAAAACGCCAGATTGACGAGGTTAGTGATGGTCTAGCTAAAGACGTTAAATAAAGCACTTGTTGGGAGGTAACCCAACGTTTTCTTTGTTTTTGTTCTCGTGTTTTGTTTTTGTTTTTCGTTTGTGTTGTTCTTTTTGTCGTGTTTCTGTTTTTCGTTTCATTTTCGTGTCTGTCGATCAACGAGTTAAGTGAAGTGTGTTAATCCATGTGGCCAATGACGATTGAAAATTTTTGTGAAATTTAATGATAGTGCACATGATATGTTAGAAAATGACGCATGAATGACGTGAGATGGCTTAGGCTTGTTGTTTTTCACCATTTGCTTAACCCGTGAGACTTGAGCTTCACTGTATAAACATCTTGATACAGTTTCTTTTAATTGTGTGATATCATACATGTGATTATCTTCTAGAACTTGCCGTGTTTCTGTGTCGAGACTGCAATATGTGTTTCGAATTTGGAAAGGATAAAAGGCCATCTTTGTTAACCACATATTCACCCAAACACTAACCCGATGTTAGATACCATTTGTCGCCTTCTTTGAGCCTTTATTAGACTTTTTCTTTCGATTAAACCGGATGATAGGAGGTGAGGATGGATATGGGAATCAAAAGGGGTGAAAAATTTGATGTAGTTATGACGAGAAAAGTTTCTTTTAGAAAAATACATCTGTGGTGAAGAATAGTACCTTTGTTGTGAAAGTTAAACCCTATAAGCTCTAGAAAAGAAAAGAAAAAGAAAAATGTTAAGTTCACTATGAGTGTTGAGCATAAAGGGTCTTTAATCAAAGTATAGGTACCTTATGAGGCATAAAACGTTGATTTAGCACGTTGGGAAAGAAGAGAAAATGGACAAAGTCCATATGTGTCGAAAAGTATAAATGGGGGTGCTTGGAATATTTTTGAGTCACTTAGCCATATATTATCCTACCTTAACCAATGTGCCTACATCATAACCTATAAAAAGACCTCTTTGATCCTTATTTGAACACATTTGACGCGGTGGAGATGTTAGAGAAACGGCAAGCCTATGGTAAGATGTTGCATTGCATTGATCTGTGAGTGTATACACGTCCTTAATTTCTTTATGAGTTTGAGTGTATTCTATATATTTTACGCACATGCCTTTGTGAGGGTTGAAATAAATGAGTTCTTGCCCTCGATGGTTGTTTGTGTTGAGTTGGCTAACGTCGTCATGTGCGCTAATGTTTTGGCGTTAATATGTTTACGAGGCCTAGCATGATTATCCTCTTGCTACGCTCGTTGATCTTCGTTTGTCTTTCAGCTCGCTTTTGTTTGAGGACAAACAATGCTTTAAGTTTGGGGTTTGATAAGCAGCATTTTACGTATTTAGTTGATATTTGAAGATGAGTTTAGCTCGTTTAATAATGCGTTTACGTATCGATTCCTAATGTTTTATCTATTTTTAGAAGATCTTGCTCTTGGGTGTTCTTTTGGTGTTGTGTAGGTCTATATGTTGAAAATCGAAGCAAGGAGCGCACGAGCCAAAACACAATCTGGCGTGTTTCTAGCGACCGGACTAGCGGTCGCTAGGTCGGTCGCTAGGAAACACAGCGAGAACCCAGCATACCGCGACCGCGAGAATGTGCCCGCGAGCGAAGCCAGTAGCGAGAAAGCCAGCGGGCGATTTCGCGACGGATCGACTTCCTAGCGACCGCTGAACACGGTCGCGAACCAACCAAGCGGGCGCAAGAAGCGTCGCGGGCGAGAAGGCCGCGAGGATTACCTCGCGACACACCTAGCGACCGCGAAGGGTGGTCGCGAGGCAGCGCGCGAAGGAAAATTAGGGTTTTGGGGTGTGCCTATATATATGGCAACACCCCACTCGCGCCTCTGGAGACCCCAAGACGTTCCAAACCTATTTTTCTTCAGTTTTTCCTCAGTTTTTACATTCTTTGGCTTTAGTCTTTGTTTAGTTTAATTCTAGTATTGTTTTTACATTGTTCTAGTTTAGTTTATCGTTTCGTTATCGATCGGAACGTTTTGTCCGATCGTTTTCCGTTGTTTTCCGTTCATTCGCTTGGGATTGGATTCAAGACCAACCATTGTTCATCCAACGCTTCCCTACGGGTTTTATATATTTAATTTCTGTTTTTATGATTAATTCGTATTTCATTCCGTTTATTATGTCTGGCTAGTTTTCTATTCTAATCCTAGGGTTTGCATGATTCGATCCTATATGTTGTGAGTTCCGTTGTTATTTACCTTCGGGCATGATTCATGATTCATGGTGCTTATTTATATGTGTTGATTTCTAATCAATCTTGATGCATATCTAGTTGCCGATTAATGACGAATCTGTATTAATTGTCAATCGATCTTGAATGCATGATACGATTGCCTCGAGTCGTAATTGAGATAGGACGATCGTAGGAAGCATATTCTTAGTGATCCTTTTGGGTTGCTTATTTTCCTCTAGAGACGAATCGTGATAGGAAAATTAGTAATCAATCGCCGCAATTGTCGAATGGCGAAGTTGTTGGTTATATATGTGATCTTCCGTCTTATGCGGATTAAAGCGGTTAATAATAAGCGGGACAAACATCGTTGTGGATAGGATTGGTGCATCCCTAGGGTTAGTCTTTCTTTATAATCATCTTCGTGATTTTATCGCTTTATTTTATACTTACATTTGGTTATCTTTGCTTTGGATTAAATTCCGAAGCCCCTAAACCTATCACCCAGATTCTGTGCTTGGATAATAATGAATTGTCGTTGAATTAGCTTCTGTGTTTTCGGATTGCAATCTCTGTGGATACGATACTTCGCTTACCCTATCATTACACTCTTTTGCGTGTGAAAAAGGAGCGATCAGGCGCGTCTCTTCCTCCACAAAGCTTCAGAGAGGTAGCGGAGCTGGTGCGAGGTGTGCCTCCTCAACTCCTAACTTGTCGAAGCATTCCTTGAAGAGAATGCTTACCGACGCACCACTGTCGATGTACATGCGTTTTACCAATTTATTAGCGACCACTGCCTGGATGACCATTGCATCCTGGTGGGGCACTACGACCGGTACGGGGTCGTCCTCGGAGAAGGTGATTGCCTCGTCCCTTTTGAACCTTTTGTTGACGGGTTCGCTGGTATGTGGACTTCGGGCTTCAGCCTTAAGAGAGGACTTCGTAACTCCGCGAGGGAGTCCCATGATGGTGGAGATGACCCCGTCATATTGGGGCTCGTCATCTCCATCTTCGTCAGTGTCGCGCCTTCTTTTCTTGTGAGGGGCACGGTTTCCCCTCTTCTCTTGCTTGCTCTTCTTCTGACCTCGGTTTGGGGCTTCGTACTGACCAGCTCGGCGGCCATGCCCTTGGTACTTCTTTAGGACTCCGTCCTGTACCAAATCTTCGATGTCTACCATGAGGTCTCTGCATTCTTCAGTGTCGTGCCCATAATCCTCATGGAAGGAGCAGTATTTATCCTTGGATAGGCGTTTTGACCCCCCTGTCATTGGTCGAGGCTTCTCGAACATGTTCATGTGGAGCTCATAGATCTCCGTCCTTGACTTTGTTAAGGGTGTATACTGGGGTTGCTCCGAGTTATTGCGCGGCCCGAGCCTAGACTCTATTGGGCGACGTATCCTTTCCAAGGCACTTCGTCGGCCTTGGTTTCGGTCTCCTCGGCCATCTTCTTTCCTCCCTTGTCGAGGGCTCCACCTTCGCCGTGCTTCTTTTTATCAAGATCGTCCGCTTTTGGCGGCCCAGTGCGCTATGCGCCACGATTCGGCGTGGTACGGGTTCGTACTTGACAATCTCTTTGTATAGGGCCCCGGCAAGATGCCATTTTGGAAGGCCGAGATGATGAGGAGATCGTTTACGTCTTCGACTTTCAGGCTCTCCTTGTTGAACCTGGTCATAAAGTCACTAATGGACTCGTTTCGGCTTTGCCTCACTGTGAGGAGATGTGCCGATGTCGTTTTGGACTCGGCCTTTTGGAAGAACCTTTGATGAAAGGCTTTCATCAGGTCGCGGTATGATCCGATACTCCCGGAAGGTAAACTGTCGAACCACCGACGGGCGTTGTCGACCAGTAATTCCGGGAAGAGTTTGCACATATGGATGGTGTTGAGGCGTTGGTTGATCATATTATACTGGAATTGTGAGAGGAAGTTTTGCGGATCCCGCAGTCCGTCATAGGGGGCGATGCTGTACTTGTCTGGGAGGGGAGTGTCGATTATTTCGTTTGAGAACGGGGTAACTATTTTCCCGTATCCATCGAACCCGCCTTCCGGGGGGTGAGGCAGAGTTCGTCGACCGAACTCGTTTTGATGACGGGGACCGACCTCACGGCGATCACGACGTCCTGTCCTGCGCTGTTCGTCCCTTGCACGGTTGGTTTGGGCCCCAACCCATGTAGAGGTATGAGCGCCTATCATCTGGAGGCTGGGGGATTCACCTCGTTGTGCTTCCTCATGCTTTGACGAGGCTTCGGCGTCCCTATCTTCGTGATGGTGCCGACCTTGCTCTTGGTTGAGGTACTGGAGGAAGCTTTCCTTGTTCTTTTCAAGGAATCCTTTAACTGCCTCGTCAAGGCTTATCTGCGGAGCTGGAGGTTCCTCTCGGTTGCTGTTGCGGCGTCCCTCGCTATTATACTCTGCTTCTTCATGCAGGATAGGATGGCCTTGCTCGTCGAGGCTTTGGACATGCCCTTCGGGGGTCGGTTCTCTGACCGGGCTTTTCCCAGGCCGACCTCGGCGCGTCCTACTGCCGTTGTTGTTGCCGGTAGCGGCTCTGGATGTAAGGCTTCTTGTATTCATCGTCGTGATTGATTCCCTGTAAACAAAGGTTGATCGAAAACACAAAATTTCGGTTCCCACAGACGGCGCCAGTGATCGATCTTAATTTAGTTAGGGAAATAAATGCGCAATGAACACGAAGGATTTACGTGGTTCGATCTTTAAATTAGATCTACGTCCAAAGAGCAAGAGAGTATATGTGTATTTGAGAGTGTAAAGAAGCGATTACAAAGAGTGTAGATCCTTCTTTTCTGTCTAATCTAGCCTCTATTTATACACAATTATATCGAGATTGACTCTAATCCGAGATCTTCTTTAACTAGGATTCTTTTAGATATATCCGAATCTTACGCATCTCCACTTGTGATTCGAGTTATGGCGGTTTAGGAGTCTTCTTGGGCGAACTCACCTAGGCCGAGCTTAATGTCGAGGCCCGTTTATATTGGGCACGATGCTTGGGCACGGTAGTTGGGCGTATCCTATCACTACGCTTTGGGCAGCTTTCGTCGAGAATTCCGTAATTTCCCGTTCTTCGATTGGGTTTGGATACGAACCCAACCATTGTTCTTCAGACGCTTCCCTACGGGTTTTATCAATATAATTTCTGTTTTTATGTTTATTTCGTATTTAATTTCGTTATTTATGTCTAGCTAAATTCTGTTCTAATCCTAGGGTTTGCATGATTCTATCCTAAATGTTGTGATTCCTGCTATCATTATTTACCTTCCTGGCATTGATTCATGATTCTTGGTGCTTATTTATATGTGTTGATTTCTGATCAATCTTGATGCATATCTAGTTGCCAGTTAATTTCTTAACAGTTTTAATTGTCAATCGATATTGAATGCATGATACGGATAAGCGTCGTAGCTAAGATAGGAACATTCGTAGGAAGCATATTATTTGTGATCCTTTTAGAGTTACTTATTTTCCTCTAGAGACGTAACAGTAATAGTGAAAATTAGTAATCAACTGCCACAATTGTCGTAACTGAAATTGTTGGTTACATATGTGATCTTTCATCTTGTCTGGATTAAATTGGTTAATAGGAAGCAGGAAAAACATACGTTGTGGATAGGATTTATGCATACCTAGGGTTAGTCTTTATCTCTTATCATCTTTTTGAGTTTTTATTGCTTTTGTTTATTTTCAAGTTGTCACATTTGCTTTGGATTTAATATCCGAAGCCTTAAAACCTTTAAAACCAAATCTGTGCTTGGATAATGATGAATTATTGTTGAGTTAGATCCTGTGTTTTCGCATTACAATCCCTGTGGATACGATACTCTGCTTACCTTATACTTGCGCGTTTTTCGTGTTAGAAAAGTGAGCAATCAGTCTCCTACTTATGTCTGTGAGATTTTCAAAAATCTCAAACAAATGAATATGATTAGTTCTGATTTTCTCTCACCTTGTATTTATAATGCATTCCTAGAATTCTATTTAGATAAGATCCTTGTATATCTAATAGATACAATAATATCTTTGCAGATAAATCATATCTAGAATAATTATCTTTTGATATCAAATAATATCTATTGATATCTAATGATATCAGATAATATCTCTTAATATCTAATAATATCATATAATATCTATCTAGATATGGATGATATATTAATATAATATATAAATCAGAATAGAGTGTGAGTGGGACTCATATAGGGGTGTGTGAAAATAATAGCAACAATAGGCCTTTATGTGCCAGCCCAAGCCTAAAATGAATTAATTATCTTATGTTTAGCCCAGAATATAAATTAATTCATTAAACATGTATTCATTCCGCTAGAGAATAAATGCTGACTTGCCCATTTATTACCGAAGTTGAGTTAGGCTTGCATTTAGACTTACGAATCCACGTATTTAATATATCGCACGTCTATTAATTATTTATAGCATTCTGATTGTTTAAAATAATTAATCTCTTTAAATCCTTAAGTAGTACCACTCAGTCTTATTATTGTACTTCAGCTAACTCAACATGCAGAGTTTAGAACAATAAACTTTTTGAGCTCCTTAAGGGGATGTCACCATCCTAAATAGATACGGTGACTCGATACAGGTAACTAACATGATATACAAGCACTGCCACCACCCAAGATACGGAGAATATTGGGTTATCTCATATAACCATCACCCATAACAAGTCAAAGTGATGGTCAGTAACTCATACTCACCTAAATCGAGGTTTAGATCAACGTAAAGTCACCGAGGTCTAGGTTATTCACGACGGTCAAATAGAAGAACTCATCTCACTTTGATCCATTAATACATCAAGACGTACCAGCATAGAGAAGCAACCAAGTCAAGTCATTTTTTATCTATACTACAGCCTATACCGACAACTCGTCCTCAAGTTATCTCAGTTATGATCCTTTTTATATCTCAATTAGCTTAACCAATCATACAGACTTCTATAATCTTTTACACACTGTATGATCTAACTTTTGTATGAGATAATGTGTCACGCCCCGACTACCTAAACAGGTAATTAGGTCGTGACTTAGGGTTAAGAAGAGAAATTTTCAACAATTGTGTCCAATTGTATGTTAAGAGAAAGATATGATACCAACTTTCATCAAGAAGGAATCAAATGTTTATGGATCAAAGAGGTACAAAGGAATTTGCTAAATGCTGATTCTACGTCCTCAAACCATAATAAAGGATCAATTGAAAAAGAACGACGGTTGAGAACGAATAATAATAACGGATAACTAATATCAAGAATGGACATATTCAAGCATGCTTCAATAACCATAAGAATTTATCAAAGGTTCAAAGCATGGTTTGACAATGTTTTCAAAACATAATATTGAATCCAATGAAAACAATTCTGAGCATTTGAGTAATCATTGTTCACAGAGCATTGAACATGATCATTTTGTTATAGCAGAACACATAAACAAGTAAAAACCAACACATAAGTATGTAAAAGCTAAAGTTCGGCAACATAAAGTGTGACTGAGAATTATGTATGAAGACATAACTCTCTGGGCAATAAAACATGATAACTTCAAATGAATAACATTGACAATTAAACATATCATCATGAATCAAATCGTCTAGAGAAGCTCCTTTGCGCAGCAATCGATTCCAGCATTCTCTCAAGCTCAACATGCATATTTAGAAATATATGCAGGGCGTGAGCACAAAAATGCACTCAGTGGGTATAAACCAAAAACATTTAAAACTTTGCCCTTAGGGCAATAAATTTGACTTGCCATAACATATGCTTTCATAAATAAATACTTACTTGCTTTCATTCTCATAATATCATATGCATATGCATGTTTCATGTTTGTATGCATCTTTCTCCTTTCCTTCCCATATCCACGGATTCTTTATGCGTGTTGAGAAGTAGGCCTCCTTCTCAACCACTTTAATATCACATACCCGAGTTGTAATACCCCGACCGTCTAAACTTGGTTTAGAATGAACCTAATTTTGAAATTAGGATTTTGCATCAGTAATAATAATAAAAGATTCTAGAAATTACATATATGTATAAGAATTATGTAAGTTGATAAGATTTTGGGATAGATCCCAAATGGTTTTAAACTATTGCAATATATATATATATACATACATATATAGTATAGGCAATAAGAAAAAGAAAAATAAGAAAACGAAAAAAAAAGAGAAGAAAAGGACAAAAAAAAACAAAAAGAAAAAATATATATATATATATATATGTGCCTTCAATATTTACGTCCGAAAAGTGTCAAGCTAAAGTTATAAATATAATATTATATTATATATCTATAGTATGTATATGTGAAATGTATAATAGTGTATGTGTGTGTCGTGTATATATATATATATAGTATGTGTGTGCAAAGGTGAAATAGTGTGTGTTACGTGTATGCATGCATGTTTAGTTGCTGTGTGCGTGTTTTTTTAAAAGAAAAAGGAACAGTATATGTGAAATGTATAATAGTGTATGTGTGTGTCGTGTATATATATATATAGTATGTGTGTGCAAAGGTGAAATAGTGTGTGTTACGTGTATGCATGCATGTTTAGTTGCTGTGTGCGTGTTTTTTTAAAAGAAAAAGGAACAGTAAATCATGTAAAGGTTACAGAACCAAATGCCATTACCTTCATTTGCATTTCATACGTACAGAGACGAATTTTTTTTTTACTTTTTCGTTAAATCCGAACCCATACTAAGGTTAGTCTCGCCATTACCTACATTCCTATGGTTTAAAATTTAAATTTGGTACATGTTTTGTATTTGTGTATTTATTTTTGAAATGTATTAAAAATAGGGAGATGATGCCAAATACTAGAAATCGAGAACTAATATTGTTCGTATACTCTATATATGCTAGGATTATGAATATGGTTAAAAGTTATTAATGTTAGGTTTTTGCTCATTTTTAAAGCCGAACTATAATCGATTTTTCGATTCTTGTTGAATGAAGTGACTTCATATTTACAGTCTATGCTAGTCTACTAGCATATAGAATTAAATTGGGAATTTTTCGTACGCATTATGACAGAAAATCTATTTGGCTAAAAATCTAAAGCTCCATGTTCGGATTATCCGATCTTTGTTTGTCAAATGTTATCACATATCTGTATTCTAGGATATATCTAGCATGACATATAAATTTATCATAATTTTCTGGGTATGTTAGGTATTTTTTAAAATGTCATGTATCTAAAGTTGGTTGTTCGAGGGTACCGTAAACGTTATACGAAATGTAATATGACATAAGAGTTAGACAATATGTAATAAATAAACGATTAAAGTTTGGAAGAAGTCGATCGACGTTTGCTTAGTTAAGTGTGAGAAATCAAGAATAGTTTGTTATTAATATTCGAGCATGTGTGTGCGTAGAGTTATGATTATCGCACAGAGTTATGATTTATGCCTAGTTAAATATGGTTTTCTCTGAGTAGTTGAAATAGACACGAGGTACGAGAAATGAAACGAGGACTTAGAATTTTGATGTGATTCGATGTTGATGAATGGTGTTAATGAATAAGCTTGTCCCCAAGCTTAAGAATAAATAAGAAGTTTAAGCTGATAAGGAAATATAATAATGGGAGACAATAGTAGCTCCACTATGACCAAGTGGAACCAAATTGAGATATTTATTATCTCTTATTCAATAATGATGATGCAAAATCCTAAGATATTAAAAGTTATCTAGTTCGTTGATGATAATCGACGTTATCCAAGAACCAAATGAAGTAATAAACCTTTTTTACGTAAAGATAAAGTCTGAAGGTAATGAAGAAGAGAAATGAGAAATCGCCGTATTGCTAAAAGTATATATCGGTGGGCTTTTTCGAAATGACAAATGCTTTATTTATAATGCTTTCTTGAAATGAAAAGTCTTTATTTACGATGCTTTCCTTTGAGAAATGATGATGAAATGTTATTTAATTACATGCCCAAAATATTTATGTTTTATGTATGGATCCTATCGGTGTTGGTTCGCCAACTATGAATGATAATGAAGTTTGTTGGTTCGCTACCAACTATGAATGAAATCAATTCGGATCCTATCTTTGGAAGGACAATTCTGGCTAGGATTAACGTGTACACTAATAGTAAGCGCACTTCTTTGAAAGGTTATCTCGGCCGATTCTGGTGTTGTGTCTTTGAAATGTTTGCTCGGCGGTCACGGCGTCCGTGGAAGGAGGCCTCCTTCTACGGTGCAAGATGATGTTATATGAGATGTGATATGGATCATACGAGACGAGAAAATATGTTTGGCGCACAAGTTTATGAAAATGAAAGAAAATGTTTAGTAAGCACGAGCATTTCAAATAAAACCTCGTGTGTTACTGATGAGGCAGTGTAATTCAATGTTATGATAAATATTTTTGGCATAAGTCCACTGAGTGCATTCTTGTACTCAGCCCTGCATGTTTGTTTTTAAATGTGCAGGTTGAGCTGGTGATGCGATGGAGCAGTGTTGTGCAGTAGGAATCTTTTGTCGCTGAAAGTTAGTACATTGAGTGCACATCGTCATATGTGTAATTCACATGTTTTCTGCTACAAGAACAATAAGTTATGTTTTGAGTAAAGAACTAATTTCCTTCAGATCAGTTGAACCCATTGTTAAATATGTGATGGTCTAGTCTCTCATATGTATGTTATGGTTGACAAATCTCAAATGCTATGAAGTTCTAGAAGTTTCCTTGATATATGTCTCACAACTCAATATCCTATTTTCTTGTTACGCTTCTTAATTCTCGTTCCAAGTAATAGTCCCTGCTAATCCGTCCTTAGGAATAGTGGGCTGTTACAAAGTGGTATCAGAGCAGTTCGTTCCTTGAATAAAAAAACTTCCTTCAAAGTTAAGTCTAGATTGAGTCACTAGACTTGTTAGAGGTCAATCGACTATGCTCAACACTCCATCACATCAAGCTCAACCGGAATGAGGTAAATGACTTTTTCTCTGTTTTAGAAATGAAAATTTTGAAGGTGGAAAATGGTTGAGAATGAAAGTTGTGAATGATGGCTGAAATGATGTTTTAAAGGAAATGAAAGTTATGGGAAATGGTTGGAAGTGAAAGTTATGGAAAATGTTGCAAATGATGTTTTATGTTGTGAAAAGAAAAGAGATATGAGGAAATGTTGACAGTGATATGAGAAAGTGTTGACATTGATATGTCAAAAGTGAAGTGTTCGAATTCATGGAATTCAATGAGAATTATTGTTATGAATGAGTTATGTTATTAATGTTTAAAGTTTTGCAATTTCAAATTGTTTATGAAAATGGATATGTTATCCCAAAAGAACGTAGACTGTTTAAGACGCATGATCCCTTTTACGAAAGAACATAGAAAGATGAATTATGGGAATGTTATTCCATCATGAGAACAAAAACGAGATCGAAATGAGTATTTCGAGTTGAAAGACGAGGACAACGAAAATAAAGAGGAGAAACTCAAAGAGCAGAGATGGAAATGATGGTGGCAAGAATTGAATGATGATTTTGAAATGATAAATGTCACTATACGACAGTGACATGAGTATAGTCTCTCCATTTGGATGTTCACACGAGACGGAACTCCAAATTGACTATGAATTTTTCATTAGAAACGAAATAGAAATATGATCAAAGAATCAATTGAGTTTAGTATTGTGGTTTACACAGAATGAGAGACCACGATGTGGTAGAAATTTTGAAGGCAAATTGAGAATTAGGTTTTTCAGTGGTATGAGTAGAGTTTGAGATGTACAGTGGTATGTTGATAACCCTTACAATTTATAATGACCTATTCCGAGTTATATGAGGTTTCAAATTTTATTCATTACCCAAGTTCTGTCATTGAGTTTAACTCTATGATATAGTTTCAATTGAGAAATCGCTTGAGTTTCTCACTTTTTGTGAAAGAAATTTTCAACCAGAAAAGTTCATAAAGCGTCCTTTTGAAACCAAGCCTTCATGTGACTGAGAAGTATTTGTGACGGGTCT
This sequence comes from Salvia rosmarinus, assembly GCA_036937905.1. Lineage (NCBI taxonomy): Eukaryota > Viridiplantae > Streptophyta > Magnoliopsida > Lamiales > Lamiaceae > Salvia > Salvia rosmarinus. The sequence goes on from CM072819.1 coordinate 110,246,925, forward strand.
GGCCAGCCCATATGACCAAAGACATCTCAGAGGTCTTCATTCTGGTCTTCGGACCCTATATTACAATTATTCATTTCAAAGAACATATTGATTCAAACTTTAAAGGTGGTCGTCTTGAATTGTGAATCCTTACCACTTGTAAGCTGTCAAGATGAGTTTTCTTCAATCCTCGAAACTGATAAGTATGATGTAGGTTGACTTATCTTGTCACCTAAGTTTTCAGATCAGTAAAATGATATACATCAAGTTATGATGTAGAGAAGTCCTCGATGAGGCGAGATATATTTTCCCCTATGATACATATAGATACGATGACCCTTGATGGGCTTTCCAGATACTAATGACAGTGAAGTTACACCACCTTTTGTGAGTGTTATGACAATAAAGTTATGCACGGGATACTCTTTAGCATTTAGTGCTAGAGTAGAAGTAAATGAAAGTAAAGAATATTCTTGGAAAATAACCTCCTCTTATTATGTTATAACAAGAGAGATTACAACTTATCTTTAAGATAGTTGACTGTTCTTAAGACCTCGTTAGTAGGTTGGACATGTCTAAAATTTGGAGGTGCACGAGACTCTTCTCAATGGATATATGATTGATAATATCCCAGTTAACAAGTTTCTCGCTTTATACCTCAACCCTTATGATTATGCTTGAGCGGAATTGATTTTGAGTATTTGAGATATTAGTGAAACCAAATGATAGCGAGATTGATGGATCATAAATATTGAGAAGTGTGAACAGCTAGGCTAGCCCTAGTGTTTAAACCAAGCATGGGGAATATATCCCGGAAGTCAAGACATGGTAACGAAGACTTGTGTTTGGAACTAAAGTTATGGTGCACAAGCGTACTACCCTAACAGGTTATATGACAACAATGACAGTTTTAACTCTGGAAGTGAGAACCGAAGTATAATGAAAACAATATGACTTTCAGATATCATGATCAAGAAAAATGGGACAAGAATTGAGAACAGCTGAAGAAATTATGAGCTATTCTGTTATGAGATAACCCAAGATGATATAAGCTTCAAAATTAGTCTGACTACGACAAGTAAGGTAATTCCTTGGAAGCAAAAAAATAGATTCATTATTTGAGATGATGGCTTGGTACTCTTAAGTTACATAGACATAAAACGCATGTCTTGTGTGTTTTGAAATTTAACAAGCAAAACAACTTCTAGAGAAGTTTGTAAGGTAATACATTCAATAAAACAAAGGAAGAGATTCACATGGAAAGACCTTAAGATGAAACTAATTGAGAAGCATGTTACTTATACTTATATGATGACAAATAAAGTGAAATGTTGGGTACCTCTGACATTGAAATAAAGCAAACATAGAATGTCAAGAAAATGGTGAAGTTACATGACGTCTAGGGCAAAAGTCTGATACGTCCCCAGTGGACAATGGATTTTAACTTGTGTGAAAATACTTAGTTAAACAATGAAGATTAAGGGAAATGACGTATATCCAAATAGGATATTGCTAATGATGGGGCTACAAATGCCAACATGAGGATTTCTTTTGAAAAGATTTTAAAGTAAGAGTATATGAGAGATATATTCCTAAGAGTGATAGAGAAGAAAAGGAAACTGAATCATTCAGACTAAATTAAGAATTGATGATAGTGACGGATACATCACGATCTCTACGACAAGATTAGACTGTCGAGGCAATAATGCCAGAGGATAAACCGTCATAGATCGAGCCACAAAATGCAATTGATAAAGGAATAATAGTAATGACAACAGAGAAGGATATGACGAACAAGGTAACAGGAGGCCCTGGCAAGGAAGCATGATAAAATTAGGGAAATGACATGGAAAAATGAGATGGATGTTTACCTGGACAGACAGGGACACCACAGACTAGAGCCTATGCTCTGCAACAAAAACAGAACGAACAAAACCAGGGAAGTCTGGCAGGTATGGGGAAACTCCTCAACATACCTATTATAATTTTGTTCGATACTGGTGCTTCACATTCTTTTATCGCAAACGCATGCGTAGATGCTTTAGAACTTAACTCAGAACGGACAGATAAAGCTATGAGAATTTCATCACCGATAGAAGGAATTACAACAGCTACACATACATGCTTGAACCTAGAGCTGAACATAGGATCACTTAAGGTTCTAGCAAACAACTTATATGTTATACCAATGTGGGACGTTGATATAATATTAGGAATGGACTGGTTGGTTGAGAGTTATGCCACCATTTTGTGTAACGAAATGAAGATTTCCTTCCAATTTTCGGGAAGGGATGCTACCAGTTTTCACGGGATTAACATGGGAAATAGAATACCTGCTATATCTACGATCCAAGCAAGAAAAATGATGAACAAGGTAGGATGTCAAGCTTTCCTTGTTTATCTAAATGGAGAAGCTGAAGTCGAGAAGACGGTGAAAGATATACCGATTGTGCGGGAGTTTAAAGATGTCTTTCCTAAAGAATTGTCGGGTTTACAGCCGAATAGGCAGATTGAGTTTACAATTGATTTAGAGCCTAGGCCAGCACCAGTATCAAAGGCACCATATAGAATGGCTCGAAAGAGTTAGAAAAGCCAAGATCCAACTACAAGAGCTTCTGACCTAGGTTTCATCGGACTAGCGTGTCCCCATGGGAGCACTGTCTTGCTCGTGAAGAAGAAAGATGGTACTTTGAGGATGTGCATAGATTACGTAGAGTGAACAAATTAACACTCAAGAACAAATACCTCCGTCGAGGATAGATGATTTATTTGATCATTTCGGGGAGCAAGAGTATTCTCAAGATCGACTTAAAATCGTGGTACCATCAACCGAGAATTCGACAAGAAGATATACCCAAAACGGCCTTTCGAACAAGATATGGTCACTATGAATTCATAGTTATGCCATTTGGATTAACAAATGCACCCGCCGTGTTCATGGATCTTATGAACATAGTATTCCATCCGTACTTAGACAAATTTGTCTTGGTATTTATAGATGATATCCTCATATATTCAAAGGACGAGGAAGAACATGAAGAGCATCTAAGAATAATTTTGCAGACGTTAAGGAGTGAACAACTCTATGCCAAATTTAGCAAGTGCGAATTTTCACGAATAGTGACATTTTTAGGACATATTGTGTCGTCGGAAGGAATTAAAGTGGATCCTACTAAGGTGGAAACTATACAAAAATGAAAATCACTAACAACTTCAAACCAATGACACAGCTACTTCGGAAAGGAATCAAATTTGTGTGGATTATTGAATGTGAAACGAGTTTCCAGAAACTTAAAGAATTACTAACTACAGCGCCAATATTAGCAGTTCCAGAACCAGATAAGGAATATACTGTCTATACAGATGCATCAAAGAATGGACTAGGTTGTGTGTTGATGCAAGAAGGAATGGTGATCGCATATGCATCCCGACAACTTAGACCACATGAAATAAATTATCCCACCCATGATTTGGAACTAGCTGCAGTTGTGCATGCCCCGAAGATCTGGAGACACCATCTCTATGGAGTGAGGTGTGAAATCTTCACGGATCACAAAAGTTTGAAGTATTTCTTTGAGCAAAGAGACCTGAACATGAGACAGAGAAGATGGCTCAAATTGGTAAAGGACTGCGACTGCGGTATTAATTACCACCCAGGAAAGGCTAATGTAGTGACTGATGCCTTAAGTCGTAAAACTCAATCCAAGTTGGGATATCTCCTTATAGAATAGGAAAGATTCATTGATGAACTTAAACGGATGAAGATAGAAGTAATCGAACCATCTGAAACAATAACAAGTCTAATTGCAACACTCATCGCGACACCTGACCTGGGAAGGATAATTGATGCACAAAGGAAGGATGAAAAATTAGAAAAGATGAGAATGAAAATAAGGACTGAAAATCTAAAAGACTATCAAGAAGCAACAGATAACGCTATTATGTTCGAAGGAAGGAATGCGTGTTCCGCAAGATGAAGGGCTAAAAAAATGAAATTTTGAGCGAAGCTCATAACACCCCTTACACCGCCCACCCAAGAAGCACAAAAATGTACCAAGATTTAAAAGAGAAATTTTGGTGGGAAGGAATGAAAAGAGATGTAGCTTCGTTCGTCGAGCATTGTCTATCATGTCAACAGGTAAGGCTTTACATCAGCGACCTTATGGGAAGCTACAACCTTTGGAAATACCTAAATGGAAATGGGATGACATTACAATGAATTTTGTTACTGGCTTACCACGATCAAAATGAGGGAACACATCGATATGGGTAATCATAGATAGACTCACGAAGTGTGCTCATTTTATACCAATTTTGATTACATATGGATATGACAAGTTAGCTCAACTATACGTTCGTGAAATTGTACGTCTGCATGGAGTGCCAAAATCAATCACATCAGATAGAGATTCAAAATTTACTTCTAGATTTTAGATCAGCTTACAAAAGGAGATGTGAACAAAATTGAACTTCAGTACAACTTTTCACCCACAAACAGATGGTAGTCTGAAAGAACAATTCAGACTCTTGAAAATATGTTAAAAACAGTTGTGTTAGATCGAGGTGAAAGTTGAGAGTATGTACTACCGCTCATTGAATTTGCCTACAACATTAGCTATCAGGCAACAATCGGCATGGCACCATATGAAGCATTATATGGAAAAAAGGTGTAGATCACCACTTTACTAGGATGAAGTGGGAGAGAGAAAAGTCTTATGACCTGATACAGTAGATGAAATGATTAAATTAGTCCATCAGATCAAGCAAAGGTTAAAGGAGGTCCAAGACAGACAGAAGTCGTATGCTGATAAACGAAGAACTGAATTACAATTTGATGTTGGAGATAAAGTTTTTTTGAAAATTTCTCCATCTAAGGGAATCGTTAGATTTGGAGTAAGAGGCAAGCTACGCCCACGTTTTATAGGGCCCTATGAGATATTAGAAAAGATAGGCCCAGTAGCTTACAAATTAGCGTTGCCACCAAGTTTTGGGAACGTACACAATGTGTTCCATGTGTCGCAACTGATGAAGTACGTACACGACCCAAACCATGTGATCCATCAGACTGATATCACCCTTGATCCGGATATGAGTTATGAAGAAAAGCCCGAAGCTATCTTAGACCAGTGTATACAAAAATTAAGAAACAAATCAATATCGTTGGTAAAAGTATTATGGAGACACCATGGGCAAGAAGAAGCGACATGGGAATTAGAGGATCAAATGAGAGAGAAATATCCCGAACTCTTCTAGAGGTATGTAAATTTCGGACGAAATTTCTTTAAGGGTGGTAGAATGTAATACCCCGACCGTCTAAACTTGGTTTAGAATGAACCTAATTTTGAAATTAGGATTTTGCATCAGTAATAATAATAAAAGATTATAGAAATTACATATATGTATAAGAATTATGTAAGTTGAAAAGATTTTGGGATAGATCCCAAATGGTTTTAAACTATTGCAATATATATATACATACATATATAGTATAGGCAATAAGAAAAAGAAAAATAAGAAAACGAAAAAAAAAAGAGAAGAAAAGGACAAAAAAAAAACAAAAAGAAAAATATATATATATATATATATATGTGCCTTCAATATTGACGTCCGAAAAGTGTCAAGCTAAAGTTATAAATATAATATTATATTATATATCTATAGTATGTATACGTGAAATGTATAATAGTGTATGTGTGTGTCGTGTATATATATATATAGTATGTGTGTGCAAAGGTGAAATAGTGTGTGTTACGTGTATGCATGCATGTTTAGTTGCTGTGTGCGTGTTTTTTTAAAAGAAAAAGGAACAGTAAATCATGTAAAGGTTACAGAACCAAATGCCATTACCTTCATTTGCATTTCATACGTACAGAGGAAAAAAAAATTTACTTTCTTCATTTATCAGTCTTTTTAAATTTCTCGTTTCGTTTTCGATCTTTCGTTAAATCCAAACCGATACTAAGGTTAGTCTCGCCATTACCTACATTCCTATGGTTTAAAATTTAAATTTGGTGCATGTTTTGTATTTGTGTATTTATTTTTGAAATGTATTAAAAATAGGGAGATGATGCCAAATACTAGAAATCGAGAACTAATATTGTTCGTATACTCTATATATGCTAGGATTATGAATATGGTTAAAAGTTATTAATGTTAGGTTTTTGCTCATTTTTAAAGCCGAACTATAGTCGATTTTTCGATTCTTGTTGAATGAAGTGACTTCATATTTACAGTCTATGCTAGTCTACTAGCATATAGAATTAAATTGGGAATTTTTCGTACGCATTATGACAGAAAATCTATTTGGCTGAAAATCTAAAGCTCCATGTTCGGATTATCCGATCTTTGTTTGTCAAATGTTATCACATATCTGTATTCTAGGATATATCTAGCATGACATATAAATTTATCATAATTTTCTGGGTATGTTAGGTATTTTTCTAAAAATGTCATGTATCTAAAGTTGATCGTTCGAGGATACCGTAAACGTTATACGAAATGTAATATGACATACGAGTTAGACAATATATAATAAATAAACGATTAAAGTTTGGAAGAAGTCGATCGACGTTTGCTTAGTTAAGTGTGAGAAATCAAGAATAGTTTGTTATTAATATTCGAGCATGTGTGTGCGTAGAGTTATGATTATCGCACAGAGTTATGATTTATCCCTAGTTAAATATGGTTTTCTCTGAGTAGTTGAAATAGGCATGAGGTACGAGAAATGAAACGAGGACTTAGAATTTTAATGCGATTCGATGTTGATGAATGGTGTTAATGAATAAGCTTGTCCCCAAGCTTAAGAATAAATAAGAAGTTTAAGCTGATAAGGAAATATAATAATGGGAGACAATAGTAGCTCCACTATGACCAAGTGGAACCAAATTGAGATATTTATTATCTCTTATTCAATAATGATGATGCAAAATCCTAAGATATTAAAAGTTATCTAGTTCGTTGATGATAATTGACGTTATCCAAGAACTAAATGAAGTACTAAACCTTTCTTTTACGTAAAGATAAAGTACGAAGGTAACAGAAGAAGAGAAATGAGAAGTACGCCGTATTGCTAAAAGTATATATCAGGTGGGCTTTTTCTCGAAATGACAAATGCTTTATTTATAATGCTTTCTTCGAAATGAAAAGTCTTTATTTACGATGCTTTCCTTTGAGAAATGATGATGAAATGTTATTTAATACATGCCCAAAATGTTTATGTTTTATGTATGGATCCTATCAGTGTTGGTTCGCCAACTATGAATGATAATGAAGTTTGTTGGTTCGCTACCAACTATGAATGAAATCGAATTCTGATCCTATGCTGGAAGGACAATTCCTGGCTAGGATTAACGTGTACACTAATGGTAACTGCACTTGCTGAAAGGTTTGCTCAGCCAGTTACGGTGACTGTGTGCTGAAAGGTTTGCTCGACCGGTCACAACGTCCGTGGAAGGAGGCCTCCTTCTACGGCGCAAGATGATGTTATATGAGATGTGATATGGATCATACAGAGTAAAATATGTCCGCCGACAAGTTTATGAAAATGAAAGAAAATGTTTAGTAAGCACGAGCATTTCAAATAAAACCTCGTGTGTTACTGATGGGACAGTGTAATTCAATGTTATGATAAATATTTTGGCATAAGTCCACTGAGTGCATTCTTGTACTCAGCCCTGCATGTTTGTTTTTAAATGTGCAGTTGAGTGTGATGCGATGGAGCGGTGTTGTGCAAGAGGAATCTTTGTCACGAAAGTTAGTACCTTGAGTGCACATCGTCATATGTGTAATTCACATGTTTTCCGCTACAAGAACAATAAGTTATGTTTTGAGTAAAGAACTAATTTCCTTCAGATCAGTTGAACCCATTGTTAAATATCTGATGGTCTAGTCTCTCATATGTATGTTATGGTTGACAAATCTCAAATGCTATGAAGTTCTAGAAGTTTCCTTGATATATGTCTCACAACTCAATATCCTATTTTCTTGTTAGGCTTCTTAATTCTCGTTCCAAGTAATAGTCCCTGCTAATCCGTCCTTAGGAATAGTGGGCTTTTACACGAGTTGGACCCGAAGGTTCTCAACTACGGTCATACCCGACGTCGGTCATTTCTTTCTTTCTTTCTTTCTTTTTTTCTTTTTTTCTTTCTTTCTTTCTTTCTTTCTTTATTTCTTTATTTCTTTCTTTCCGTGGATAGGTAGTGCATCATGTTTATGCTCAAAATTAGGCAAGTCAGTCAACTTTAAAACTTTGCGATCAAATGCATATCATATAAATTGAAAATATATAAAAGCATAAGCATATCTTTATAGAAAATAGTATATACCCACCTGGCAGCAGTCATTCAGTTAGACTGTTCTTTCTGTCTTTCATTTATTTCCTCTTCTCACTTGATCCTTCATGCTTTCATTATCCTTACTCGATCCTTTAATCAACGTAGATTAGCATAAAAGCCTATCAATAATCAAGCAAGAACATAACTTTTCTTAGTCGTCGACACGACTATATTTCTCGACATCAAGACACTATGGTCTATACATACGAGGCCATTGCATCCTCTAATCTTAAACATGTAACATAACTTAACTAAGCTCCATATGGCCAAAACAAGCATGTAAGAACCAACAATACGCGTAATTCGTCTAATCTCAATCATAAACCAACAACGTCGACAAACCTAGCTTATGTCTAACATGATAATCCGCATAAGACGTAGTATGAGGTCACTAATATAATCCTCAAACATCTTATTAATACCAAATTTTAACAAAATTTCGGCAGAGTAACGTTTATAAAATGCATCGCCGTTTCAATACCAAATCAACCAAACTTATCCCAAACTCCACCAATCATCACTATATGTCTAAATACATACTTAACAATGCAAAACATATTCAAACTCTCCCATTTATACTATAATCGCTTTATGTCCTTCAACCATATACATAGGTAATTACATGAACTTTACAAACCAAAATTCATTTAATATCAAACATCTCACAATTATACTCATTTATCATCAATAATCATTAATCCATGATCCATCCAAACCTTAATCAAACTCATCACATAAAATCATAACTTTGCACTAAACTTTAATTTTCCAACTTTCACATTTCAATTCCATAAAATCTCATAAATTCATCTTAGGCATTATTTATATCATAGATCTCAAATATCATATCAAATACATCAAATAAAATCAAGAAATCAAAGTTCATCCAACCCCCTTAATTTTCGAAAATTGGGGGTTAAGTATACATTTATTATTTCAAATCCATAAAATCTTATAAATTCAACTTAAGCATTATTTATGCTCTAGATTTCAAAAATCTTATCAAATATATCAAATAAAATCAACAACTCATAGATCATACAAGCCCCTTATTTTCGAAAATTATGAAATTGTACATGCTTTCAATTTCTTCCAATTTCTTTTATCAAATCATGTTTATTCCCACTTAATTACACATATCTAAACTCAATTTAATCAAATCATAACACATAATTCACATACTAAATTAGGGTTCATACATGCTATTCATGAAATTCATGAATTTAAAGAATTTAAACCATAGATTAGGTTATTTAAGCATCATAAGCATAATTAAATCAATAAACATAACAAAAATTAAACAAATCAACATTAATTCACATCATGAAATTTTCGAAAATTACCCCACATGAGAAGATCACGTTCTTCAATTTAAACCACAAAAACTTGGATTAAATGAGATATTTACCTTCTTTGGAATAATTTCCAACAAATTCTACACTTAAACTTTGATTTAAAAGTGTAGAAATTTTTTTTTGTGTGTGTGAGTGTGTATGTTCGAAATTTTGGATGAAAATGAGCTTGAGGATGATCATATAATGAATAATATTCTAGAAGGTTCATATATGTATAGCTTATTTCATTTAATTATTTATTTTCTTTTCTTTTCCAACAATTTTCGAAAATTGTAAAAATATTTTTCTAAAATTATAAATGTTGAACATTAATATTCTTTGATAGTAAAACTCAATTTTATCATTAATATAAAGATCCAAAATAATTAAATCCATTATTAGATTGTAAATCATATGGATATACTTTTAATCCTTTTCATATACAATAATCAAATAATTGTTCAATTAATTCATAAATTTCTAAAATCATAGAAATAATTTCCTTCTCATTAGATATAAATAAAATAAAATTATTTAAGCCATTTAATAGCTTAAACATTATTTCATCTCATTTTATAAATAAATCTCACATAAACAATAATAATTAATACACTTTCTTTAGAACAATTTCTAATTTAATAAAATTTCATTCAAACACACATGATAATAACCACATATTTCACATTTTATCCTAAATAAACTCATTTCTAAATAATTACCACTTCTTCGAATTCTACTCCTTCGATTAGAAAATAATCGAATTTCTATCGTTTTCTAATTAATCAAGCACTTCTTTATCAATTCTAAGGATGAAATGCCTTTAAGCCCCTAATTAGGACATAATCGGGCTCTAATTAGGGCTATAAGATTTTCGGGTTACTACATAATGATATAACATATGCCATCATGTAAACAATTCAGATAGGAGATTGTAATAGTGGTAACAGGAAACATTGTATAAAAGCTCAATCATTCTGCTTTCAGTAGACAAATCCAACATTACCCTCAACTACATCATTTATTTATACTTTTTATCATCCATGGTCCATAACTATCTCTCATTCTTATCCTCAACAACACTACTAATTTACTTATTTTACCACTCATGGTCCACCAATATTTACAACTAATTAATTTAATGCTATACTAATATGGGACCATTACTCCACTCATAAAACACTCCATAACTTTTATTAAAACTTACACCAAAGATTTATCAGGAACAATTTTATAGGAATGAGGGAGTATTAAATTATTAGGCATTATTTCTCTCTCCTACTTTACGTCTTCCCTCTTCTTCTGCTTTTCTTAATTTTTTTTGCAACTCACCATCGTCTTGACGACTAGCAAAAATAAGGTTAAGAGAAAGAATTCTCGTCGACCACAACAACTTTACATTCTCTACACCGTAGGGGTACTGGATGCAAGCAATTTTTTCCGGCCATCATTAAATTTATAAGAACTAAATTTTTTTGGAACTAGACTTTAGCTAACACTAGTCCTCATGTAGATCCGTCCCTGATCTTACCTAATTTTTTCAAAAATGTTTCTAACAGTTCTACTTATAATTCGGGATAATTTTCTGAACCATTTAGAGTTTCCCAATACTAGTATGTCCGTAAGCAAATGCAGTTCCTACATCACTATTATTTTGTATTAGTATTATATTTTTACAGATAATAATTTAGAATGCTTAACAAAGATGTAATATAAGCTCATGAAAGAATAGTTGTAATGAATACATTTGAAGAAGGACAAGTCAATTAACCCCTCTAACCAAACCTTAAATACAGAACCACCAACATACATAGATAACTCCACATAAATACAAGAGTGAATTTATTTATTTTTCAATATTACAACTGACTGAATTCAATTTGTCCTCCGTAATTTTATTTCACAAATTATGAGTAAAAAAATATTAACATGCACATGAGAACGGTAGTAGTTGTTAGATTATTGATACTACACGAGCGGAGGAATTGAACATAACTCAATACATATATATATATATATATATATATATATATATATATATATATATATATATATATAGAGAGAGAGAGAGAGAGAGAGAGATGAAGGTTAACATGAGAATCATTTTTATTCTTAGAATGTGAGAACCAAAGAATGATGGATTCGTTGTGAAAGTTGATGAATCCGTTGGGAAAGTTGCTGAATTCAAAAAAATAGAATTTTTACTTCTCATAAGATTCGAACCTTGGTGAAAATTCTGGATTTTTGGATTCAGTAACTTTCCACTGGATGCATTAACTTTTATATTGAACTCATTTTGTTCATAACGAATTTCCGTAATTCTTAATTCTCATGTTAAAAATGGTTCTTATTTGAACCTCATTCTATATATATATATGAGTGATGTAATTCGGCCATAATCTGGTCGGCCATAATCAGCTTTATTTAATAAAAAAATCGTTTATTTAATATTTGATCTATTAAAAAATTAGTTTTACATTAAAACCATCTTATGGAATTATAATTTTGCCCCTATCGAATGAAAAATTACATTTAAATTAAAAGTAATAAACTTAATACTTTTCAAAATAGGTGGAAAAATGGTATTTATGTAAAAATGATTAACACATTAATTTAATATTGTTATTTTATTAATTAATTATATTGATAATTACTAAAATATCACCGTGTGGCTAGTCATAATATGGCCGCATAGCTTTATTATATATATATATATATATATATGATATAATTAACCAATATAAGCAATTACACAATGACATGTTATTTTAAATTTTTGCAAGAGGGTAATATTGTTTGCAATCTTATCTAAACAAAAGAGACCTTGGAAAATCTATATTGACTGGTTAACCGTACATATTGTTAAACCAAGACTAATAATCATTGCTAGATCCAAGCTACAACATAACGCATGTGTTGTGTCCAATCTCAATCATGTTTACTCGAGACTTGAACCTCTTGGTCGATAATATGTAAGACAATCCCATGATATATATAAACTCCAAATGACCATAAACCATTAATAAAAGTGGTGTAAAAATTCCAACACAAAGTAGCTAGTCTCATGAAAATAGTATCTCTTAGGATCGGTTTCAAACGGCGCAAATTAAGAGACAGCAAGCAACTCAAATTACCCTAAACCATAAAGTTGAAGAAAGAAAAGTGAAAAATTCAATCGGTGTGAACGCGCACGAGACATCAAGCAATTGAACCTCGTACTCCTAGCCATGAATTGGGTGGTATGGCGCCTCATAGCCTTCATCTCCATAATCGACGCCATAATAAACGAGTAAGAAAACATAACTATGCGCTACGCATAACATGCATCGAGCATATATATACTAATTATACCCTAGATATGGCGGAATAATGAGCCTCTTCCCACCAACACGCATCCCTAACCCTAATACATAAAAATAGTTAATTACTCACATTAATTATCAAGACTCAGTTATGATCAAGGTACGCATACCTTCAATGCCAGAACGCAACCCATCAATCATTCTCTCATCACCTAATTAAACACAGTGGATAGGTAGTGATAGGATACGGCCCAACTACCAGGCCCAAGCATCAGGCCCAATACGAGTAAGCCTGACATCAAGCTCGGCCTGGACAAGTTCGGCCCAAGAAGACTCCTAAAACCAGTGGGAACGCAGAAGGCTCGGCCATATCTAAAAGGATCCTAATGGAGAAGACTTTGAATCCTAATGGAGAAGACTTCAATCCTAATGGAAGAAGACTTCAATCCTAATGGGAGAAGACTTCAATTCGAGTCAAACTCATTATATTTGTGTATAAATAGAGGCTAGATTAGATTTAAATAGATCATTCACACTCTTTGTAATCGCTTCTTACACATTCAATACAAGAATACTCTCTCCCCGTGGACGAGATCTTATTCATAGATCGAACCACGAAATCCTTGGTGTTCTTCTCGCATTTATTTCCTAACGAAATTAAGATCGATCACCGGCGCCGTGCTGGGAAACGAAATTTTGTGTTTTCGATCAACCTTGTTTACTGTGGAATCAATCACGACGATGAACACCGTAAGTCATACATCCGAGTCGCCACCGCAACAACAAAGAACAACGGCGACAGGTGCGCCGAGCTCGGCTTGGGAAGAGCCGGTCAGAGAACTTCTCTCGCAGCCCAATACAACATGATCAATCACCGGCACAATCCACATGTGCAAACTCTTCCCGGAGTTACTGATCGACAACGCCCGTCGGTGGTTCGACAGTCTACCTCCCGGCAGCATTGGATCTTACAGAGACCTAATGGAAGCCTTCCATCGAAGGTTCTTCCAAAAGTCGAGTCCAAAACCACCTCAGCAGCCTCCTCACCGCGAGGCAAGGCCGAGGTGAATCCATCGGCGGCTTCATGACTAGGTTCATAAGGAGAGCCTAAAAGTCGAGTATGTAGACGACCTCCTCATTATCTCGGCTTTCCAGAACGGCATCTTGTCGGGGGCCCTATACAAGGAGATCGTTACACGAGCCCCGCATCGCGTTGAGCCGTGGTGCATAGCGGATCGGTTCGCCAAGGCGCACGCAAGCGGACGTGAAAGAGCGTGAAGTCGATGATCGAGGAACCGAGGCCGTAATCCCGAGAAATCGAAGAGAAGAGAGACCTCGCCACATTAGAGAAGCTCTCAAGACGAGCAACAAGTAGCTCGGTATTATAACCAAGATGTTAAACCCGACAATTCCAAGTAGGCGACCTCATCTTTTGATTTATTTGCTTCGTGTGCTTGCATATTTCATTTGTCATTTATGCATGCTACCTCTTCCCATCATACTATACCCTCTTCTGAGGATCTAACTATACCTCTTCTGAGGAAGAACTATACCCTCTTCGGAGGAAGAACTATACCCCTCGGAGGACTAACTATACCCTCTTCGAGGACTAACTATACCTCTTGGAGGAAGAACTATACCTCTTCGTGAGGATCTAACTATACCTCTTCGGAGGAAGAACTATACCTCTTCGGAGGATCTAACTATACCTCTTCTGAGGATCTAACTATACCCCCACGGAGGACTAATTCCCTCGACGGAGGTCGATTACCTTCGCTTCATACGAAGATGAATTTAAACGCGCATGCCTACATACGAGATCGATTTCCTTCGCTTATGTCAAGACGGTACTCTATGTAGATGATAAGGGACCACCCTCCCGATAACCTCGCAAAAACAGAACCATTCCTACATACGAGATCGATTTCCTTCGCTTATGTCAAGACGGTACTTATGTAGATGATAAGGGACCACCCTCCCGATAACCTCGCAAAAACAGAACCATTCCTACATACGAGATCGATTTCCTTCGCTTATGTCAAGACGGTACTCTATGTAGATGATAAGGGACCACCCTCCCGATAACCTCGCAAAAACAGAACCATTCCTACATACGAGATCGATTTCTTCGCTTATGTCAAGACGGTACTTATGTAGATGATAAGGGACCACCTCCCGATGACCTCGCAAAAACAGAACCCATACCTTCGACGAGAACGGATACCTTCGCTTATTTCAAGACGGATACTCTACGAGGACTAACTACCTTCAGAAGAGAATGATACCTTCGCTTATTTCAAGACGGATACTCTCACGAGGATCTAACTACCTTCAGTGAGAACGGATACCTTCGCTTACTTCAAGACGGATACCCTCATACAAGGAAGAACTACCTTCGCATTTAGGACGGAATACCTTCGCTTATTTCGAGGACGGATACCTTCGCATGCGAGGACTAATCGCTTCGCTTAATACGAGGTCGACCTCGCCGTCACATCTTATATCTATGTGAACATCCATTCGATACACCGCAAATTACCTTCAAAAGGGACGCCCTTCATAAGAGAGCATACTGATTACTATTCATTTGAAAATCTACATGCCGACATCCAAATCGGATCTCGTACACGCAAGGCATACAGATTACTCATTAAATTGAACGCCTACATGCTCGCATACAAAGTTACTCATTAATTTGAAACACCTACATGCCAACGACGCCCAGATCGATCCGTGCACGCAAGGCATACAGTTACTCATTCATTTGAAACACCTACATGCCAACGACGCCCGTGTCGGATCTCGCATAAATTACACCCCTTTATTTGGGAAAATATACACTTGAACGAGTCTAAATACATTTACGACCAAAACGAAGTCCTAAGCTATATACAAACTCATTCGGCTTCCGAGTCTGCCTCACCAGTCTCACCGAAGCTACACCACCTGCACAAAATCTCCGTGTCGGCGACAAATACCTAACTCGGTACCTTCGACCCAATTCACGAGGTCGGCGCTACACGACCTACTACAGGGCTCCTTCAAGAAAGTGTGGATGCTCCGACCGAAAGTGGCACTCCTCGGCCGAGGTCGAACCCCGCCTGGGTTCATCGCTCGTCCGCCCTACCACCACCGCCGAGCCGGTGCCCTTCCTGATGATCCGCACTGCGGGCAAGGCCGAACTCCCGAATCGAGATCCGCCGGCCGCTAGAGCCGCAACCTCGCCTCGAACTTGACGGCGTGCTCACGGACCTCGGTGTCCTCAACCGATCTCGATTTTCAACAGACCGCCTCGGTCTCCCCGACCGTCCTCGGCTTCTGTGCCTCGGCCTCGTGCCACCTCGGTCTCTCGTGCCACCGCCGCCTTAGCCAACAGACCGCCCTCGGTCTCTCGTGCCACTCGACCGCCGCCAATGCACCGCCCTCGTCTCCCTCGACCGCCTCGATCCTCCAACGGCCGACCACGGCCGCCGCCGCCACCGCCTCCGCCCGCCGGGCCTTCCGCAGATCGACTCGCCTTAATCGACGCTGGCCTTCGCCGCCGCCGAGCCCCGCCTCCTTCTTCGCCGCATCCCGAGCCTTCACCCGCCTCGACCTCGACACGGTTACATATTCGACCGCGGTGTGAAGCTGCCGGCACAACTTTGGCACAACGCCGGAAAGGTGAAGCGAGCGCACAACTTCCCACAACGCCGGAAAGGCGAAGCTAAGCGACGCACAACTTTGGCACAACGCCTGAAAGGTGAAGCAAGCGACGCATAACTTCGCACAACGCCGAAAAGGTGAAGCTAAGCGACGACAACTTTGGCACAACGCCTCGGAAAGCGAAGCTAAGCGACGACAACTCGCACAACGCCCGGAAAGGTGAAGCTAAGCGACGTACAACCGCACAACGCCCGGAAAGGTGAAGCAAGCGACGACAACTTCGCACAACGCCGGAAAGGTGAAGCAAGCGACGACAACTTTGGCACAACGCCGGAAAGGTGAAGCCAAGCGACGTACAACCGCACAACGCCGGAAAGGCGGCTGCGACGTACAACTTTGCACAACGCCGGAAAGGCGAAGCCAAGCGACGACAACTTTGGCACAACGCCGGAAAGGTGAAGTTAAGCGACGACAACTCGCACAACGCCTCGGCAAGGTGACGCCGTCAGTGAAGTTGTCCAAGACTCGCTTAACGCGTCGGTGAAGCCGGCAAGAAGACCTCGCTTAACGACTGCCGACCGGCTTAACGCCCGCCGTGAAGCGGCCGAAGACCTCGCTTAACGCCCGCCGGTGAAGCGGCCAAGACCTCGCTTAACGCCCGCCGTGAAGCGGTCAAGACCTCGCTTAACGCGTCGCCGTGAAGTTGTCAAGACCTCGCATAACGCCCGCCGTAAAGCCGTAACACCTCGGCAAGAGATACAAACAGACACGTGACTCGGCAGACGCCTCGCAAGCACGGCATACGATATATGATGTCGGAAGCATTGACACGCACAAAGTCGTGCCCGAGAAGAATGTCAACAGATCGCTCACGCCCGTCATTATAAACAACCCCAATCCAAGACGACTCGCCTTCGTCTTTTTGGGGGTTGTGATAGGATACGCCCAACTACTGTGCCCAAGCATCGTGCCCAACACGAGTAAGCCCGACATCAAGCTCGGCCCGACAAGTTCGCCCAAGAAGACTCCTAAAACCAAGGGGACGCAGAAGGCTCGGCCATATCTAAAAGGATCCTAATGGAGAAGACTTTTAATCCTAATGGAGAAGACTTCAATCCTAATGGAAGAAGACTTCAATCCTAATGGAGAAGACTTCAATCGAGTCAAACTCATTATATTTGTGTATAAACAGAGGCTAGATTAGATTTAAATAGATCATTCACACTCTTTGTAATCGCTTACACATTCAATACAAGAATACTCTCTCTCCCGTGGACGAGATCTTATTCATAGATCGAACCACGAAATCCTTGGTGTTCTTCTCGCATTTATTTCCCTAACGAAATTAAGATCGATCAGGTAGATAGATGAGCATATATCACATGTTTCTTCATTAATCCAAGAAAGATAACAAAGGATTATACCTAAGTTAACTATGCAAGGATTTTTTCCAATACTCGACTCAAAAAGCTGCTCACTGCCCTTGACCTTAGCAGTGACATGAACTTTGACCTACACATGTTCACATACCACCAATATCCAACCAAAATCCCTATGTAACTACCACGTTTGTATGTATGTATAGATACATAGATTGGCACATACCTTTGCTCCTTTGAGAACAATTTTTCCGTTGGGGTCTCCATCATCCAATTCCTCAATAACGAGTCCGAATGATGGAGTTTTGACTTGAGGTATTGTTCCCTTACTGTGCTTCTTCTTCATTTTTTTCTTCTCCTTTTTCGAACTTGACTTCTTTGTGCTTCATTTAATTTAACACCATTAATAAAGTCAACACCCAAATTTTCATGCATTTATGAAGAAAATAACACTAGTTTATATATCGTTATGCTTACCCATCATCCTCTAATTTGACATTATTTACTGCCTGTAGTTGAAGAACATTTTCCATGCCACCAGAATTAGCAAAATCCCTTGAAAAACAACACACAAATGTTTTAACTAAAATATGGTATTGGTATCATAACAAACGAACAGCAGACTCATTATTGCTTACCATAGTTGATTTTCAGTTTTATCTTTATCAATTGACAAGACTACAGCTTCGTTTTCTGACTCCCCATCTTCAACAATATTTATATCTTCTTTGCTGAAAATCATATCATCTACTGGTGGCTCAATCTCTTCCAGATTAACTTCCTTATCATCCTCTGATTCATCACTATATAAATTGTAAAAATTATACTTCCTCAGTCCCCAAAATTTATTCATAGTTTTCTTTTTTAGTACGTCTCTCAAATTTGTTCCCTTTTCATTTATGGAAATTATTCCACAAAATACTTTTAACTTATTACCCTCAACAACATTATTTATTTACATCTTTTACCACCATGATTCATCACTATCTCTCCTTCTTATTCACCACTCATAGCGCACCATTATCTACAACTATTAATTTAATATTATACAATA
The DNA here is from genome assembly GCA_036937905.1 of Salvia rosmarinus. NCBI lineage: Eukaryota > Viridiplantae > Streptophyta > Magnoliopsida > Lamiales > Lamiaceae > Salvia > Salvia rosmarinus. Next base: position 110,265,948 of record CM072819.1, read on the forward strand.
TGATACCCTTACTCCACTCACAAAACACTCCATAATTTTTATTAAAACTCCCAACAAGTACAATTTTTGGGGATGGAGGGAGTATTAATCAACAAAAAGATTCACCACAGAGTCGTTATGCAAAAGAAAACTAGTAAAATCATTTCACAGTTGGACTCCATTATTTATTTCATGAAACAATTAATGTTAATTTTTTCCTTCCAAAAAAACGTTAATTTCTCTAGTAGATAGATTTGTTGAAAACAGTGTACGAGCAGTACAGACTTGCCGGGCGTGTTACAACTCGAAACAGAAATGTAGAAGATCAAAACTAACAATGAATTTGAAATGTAAGAAAATGTAATAAAAATTACGATAACCGTAATCTAATGCCGAGTCGAGGAGTCCTCTTCCGCAAGACGAGATACGCCCGTAGTGCTCTCGGCTCGACGATCGCTCCAAAGGTAAACGGCAATGCCTCGTGGGTGGCAAAGACCAAGAAACCAACGAGCTCCGCGAATCGGACGGAGGCGGGACAGAGCTTAGACACGAGCTATGTATGCAGTGAGTGCTTGAGAGAATGCAGAATGCTTTTGCAAGAGGTGGTTTATGCCGGAGACATGTCCTATTTATAGGCGCCGCCCCTCACGGGAGCATGCCGAGTCAACACCGCATTGATGTCGGGTGTTACGGAGTTATGTCCCCTATTGAGCGCCGGCGGTTTCGGAGACAACGTGGGCACGTTTCCGCAGAGCCATCATGTCGGAGCGTTACCGACGGCTACGATTTAACCGACAACACGCGTGCGTCTGTGTTCATGGACGATCCGGACGCCTCTTCAAATGCACAAGCAGCCCAACGGATTGGGCCACACGAGTTGGGCCTCTGACCAACTCCATCTTTGGGCTCGATCAAACGCTGATCCAAAACATAAGGGTAACGGGCCACCAACCAGCCCACCTAACAGCCCAAAGAATGCCCCAAAGACCACCCAAAGACCAATTGCCAAGATCCAAGATCCAAGATCCACGATCCACGATCCACGGACCACGGACCACGGAATCGAACCGAACCGAACCGAACCGAGCCGAGCCGGGCGGCACGGCGCCGCACCGGCCCCGGGGCGGGCGGCGGCGGCGGCAATAGCGTGAAGGTGGGCTTTCCAAACCCCATCACTTGTGCACATAATTATACTAAGTGTTCAATGACCCACTTATATAGACAATTAATGAAGGTTCATTAATCAATGTGGGATAAGGATTAATTAATCCATGCTTATCCCCTTAATCACATAACTCCATGTTTAAGTGACCAACTTTGATCCACTATTTTCACCACCGAAATCGGATTTGAGAATGTGAATACACCACCATCATCTACTCAAACGTAGATTGATCCTATGCCATTTAATTTCACAAAATTAAATGTTACGTCACTCAAAATCTTGGTCAAAGTAGCTTCCCGGCAACTCGACCACATATATAATATATATATATATACGCTGATTTCCAACAATCCCCACATGAGTGGAAATAGCCATATGCATGTATGCGCATACGCTCACCCCTCAAGAGATGTTAAAATATTTGGACATGTGGTTTATGGCCTGAACCTTCCATAGTTAGTATCATCGAGTACACAAGCGGATTAGTGGACAAGATGCCTGAACTATTCCCCACAACGCAATCGAGACAATGGTATTAACACTTTAACACCTCAACCTCATCCGCTCTCACGCTTGATTCCATTTTCGCCATGGACATCCACTTTGATTCATAAGTGTTTTGTTTGAAGCCGCCCCACTCGCACTTACATAGGTGATTCTTTACCGAGTATCTTGCCATACTCAACCTCCTCGAGGTATCTTAGGAATCATTAAGAGTCAACGACTCAACCTCACCACTAGGCCGCTTTTCAACACTCGCTTGCTTTTAGGGAATGACTAACTGAGTGTTTATACACGAACTCATATAGCTTAGTTCTTCCATTGAACCAAGTTCTTGGGATCTCCAATCATCATGGTTGGGTTGCCACTATGATTGTTCTTAAGATGTGGATTTTAGTCCCATTCCTCTAGCAACTTGATCATTTGATCTCGGTTCAACCCTTTGGTTAACGGATCCGCCAGATTATCTATCGACTGACATAGTCAATCGATATAACCCCACTTGAGATCAAATGCCTCACGGTATTATGTCGCCGACGATATGTCGAGACTTACCATTATACAAACCACTTTTCGCCTTCCAATAGCTGTGGCTATCACAAATGAATCATCACCGGTGGCACGGGTTTAGACCAACATGGAATATCTTCCAAAATTACGGAGCCACTCGGCTTCCTCACCGCCTTTATCCAAAGCTATGAATTCGATTCCATGGTGGATCGGCTATACACGCCTGCTTCGTGGATCTCCAAGAAACAAGACCTCCCCCAATCGTGAACACGCACTCCACTTGTAGAAAGTGAATCTTCGTGTCGATATCCAATTGGCATCACAAGCATTCTTCAAGCACCGGGATATCTCGTGAATGCAGCCCATGATTTTGAGTATACTCAAGTACCTCAAAACTCTCACTAAAGCCTTCCAATGCTCCTTGCTCGATTGCTCGTAACCACTCAATTTGTTCACACAAGACAAGCTATGTCGGGTCGGGTGCAATTTGTAAGATACATCAAACACCGATGACCTTAGCATAGTCTTCGACCAATGTGTTCACCCCTGCTCTTACTCAAGTGAACATTGAGCTCTAATGGGTCTTAGCAGCAAACTATCAAACGCGCTGAATTTCTTAAGCACTTTCTCAACGAGTGAGATTGTGTCAAGACAATTCCGTCTCGATCTTCTTAGAATCTTGATTCCAAGAATCACATCGCCTAAACCCATGTCCTTCATGTCAAAATTTCTATTTAACATGCGCTTTGTGTCATTAATGACTTGAGTATTGCTACCCATGATCAACATGTCATCTACATACGCACACACTATAACATAACCATTATCGTTGTTCTTAACGTAGACACATTTGTCACACTCGCTGATTTTGAAACCATTTGCCAACATTACATTGTCAAATTTCATGCCATTGCAACGGCGCTTGTTTCAAACCATATAGAGACTTCACGAGTTTGCATACCTCGCCTCTCGACTGTACTACTAAACCCTTCTGTTGCTCTATATATACCTCATCCCCGAGGTCACCATTCAAAATGCGCCTTAACGTCCATTTGATGAATCTCAAGATTGTGCAAAGCAAAGAATTGCGAGAAGCACCCTAATAGACGTAATCCTCGTCATGTGAATAGGTATCAAGAAATCGTATCCTCTCTTTGTTTAAACCCTTCGACAACCAAACGGGCCTTATACTTTTCAATTGATCCATCCGCCTTGTACTTTCTTTTAAGGATCCATTTGCATCCTATGGCTTACAACCTTCGCAAATCAACCAACACCCAAGTGTGGTTTTGCGAATGGAATCAATTTCGCAATGAGCGACCTCGCCGAGCATCCCGTCTCGACCGAGCATAGGCTACTTTGATCGAAGTTGGTTCTTCGTCCAACATGAACGCAATATAGTCGGGACCAAAATCCTTTGGCGCTCGACTTCATCGCCACGCCTCGGTTCCGACCCCTCCGATCGCACTCGATCGCTAGGCGATATCGGTTCTTCCTCCAAAGGTTTAGAACTCAAGCTTCACCATCGCTCTATTGCTAGAACTAGCTTCATTTTTATCCTTGTCTTTACAGGATAAACACTTTCAAAGAATATAGCATTCCTTGATTCAATCGTCCGCCCCACGGTCATATCCGTACCTCCGACTGTGGATCGAAACGATAGCGCCGCTGCTCAAGCATACCCAATAAAGATACAATCGATCGCTTTAGGTCCAATTGTAACTTGTTTAGGAAGAGGCACCTCAACCTTCGCCAAACACCCCACACTTTGAGATATTTCAGACGATGGCTTTCTTCCTTTCCACAACTCGTAAGGAGTGACATCCTTACCCTTGAGTGGAATCTTGTTCAAGATGTAGTTGGTCGTCAAAACAGTTTTCCCCACAAGTTCGGGCAACTCAACTAATCAACAAAGCATTCATCATCTCCTTAGTGTTCGATTTTACGCTCAAAGAACGCTTATTAGACCGAGGTGAATAGTGAGTCGTCGCTTGATGTATTATACCACTTTCGCTGCATAATGCCTCAAACGGAGCTACATATTCTCCCCTCTATCACTCAATGCCTTAATTCGACAATTTTAGTTGATTCTCGACTGTTCTGAAGTTTTAAAAGCTTCAATAGCCTCGCCTTTACTTCTTAGAAGGTAAAGATAACAATATCTTGTACAATCATCAATAAACGTGATGAAGTACTTTTACCACCTCTAGTTTGTACAAACTTTAAATCACATACATCAAGATGAATAAGTTCTAGAGGCTTAGTGCTTCGCTCACCGAATGAAACGGTAACTTAGCTATTTTCGCTTCCACACAAACCTCACATTTCGCTTGTGTATCGACTTCATTTAACTTTAGTAAATCTAAATTTACTAATCTTTTATTGCATTTAGATTAACATGTCCTAATCTACAATGCCATAAATCGAGCACTCTACCAAGTAAGAGGAAGTAGATGCTTTTTCATTCATCATAATTTTGGGTACACGGCAAGACAAATTATTACATTTAGTTTGAAAAGACCCCGTGAGATAACCTCTACCAAGAAACTTTCCAAACTTAGTCAAGACAAACTTGTCCGACTCAAAACTAGTCTAAAACCTTTATTAACGAGAATAGAGCTCGACACTAAGTTCTTGCGAATGTCCGGGACATGCAAAGACATCCTTCAATGTGATCTCAATGCCGGACGTCATCTTGAGCACCACATCACCAACTCCGCAACCTCGGACGAAGCTTGGTTCCCCATGTTGAGCTTCCTCCCTCAACAGCTTGTAGGTGGAGAAACGATCTTTTCGGCACGGACGCGCAGCTGCGCCGTTGTCGATGAACCATCCACCTTTATTCTCGACGTGGTCGACTTCTTCGGTCACCACAGCAGCCAAGTCATCCTTGTCCCATTTTTCAAGTCCTTCTCGACAACGCTGGTAACTTGCTTAGCCTTCTTCTTCTTCGGCCGACGGCAGCCCTACTGTGTGGCCCTTGCCACAATTGTAAACCCCGCCAAACTTACGGGCAACCACCTTCCCTTCGCCTTTATCTTCGACATCGACTAACACGTTTGTTGGAGGGACCGCCTCCAAAGCAGTTGGCTCTAGCATCGATCAAGTCTTTCCCTTTAGTTCTAGTTCTTCACGCCGACTCGATGCGAAGTCTCGACGATCAAGTCTTCAAGTGTCATATCCTTTCGCTTGTGCTTAAGGTAGACCTGAAGTCTCTCCACCAGGGGTAGCTTCTCAATCATCGTAGCGACGACAAAACCGTCTCAAACAAGGTGTTCTTCGCTTGAACCTCGTGCACAATGAGTTGAAACTCTTGCACTTGGTCCATGATCGGTCGGGAATCGACCATCTTGTAGTCCAAATATTCGCTACAATGAACTTCTTTGTACCGCATCATCACTACGGTACTTCTTTTCTAACGCATCCCACATACTTTTGATGTCGTTACAACAAAGATAAACACTATACAAGCTATCTTCTAAACTACCAAGTATAAAATTTTTACAAAGGTAGTCGCCAAGGCGCCATTGTCATATGTCGCTGACGTGAAAGTCCGTCACTTGACCCGAACGGCGGGCTCATCTTCCACCAAGAAGTTGGCGGCCCAACGTCGTGAGGTAGAACAAAGATCTTTGCCGCCATCTCTTGAAGTCGGATCCTCCAAACTTGGCGGCTTCTCGGCGGGCGGCATCATCCTGCGGTATGAAGGCGCGCCGCACCACTAAGTGTGTCAAACATGGAACTCGAATGAGAACCACCGGTGTTAGATCCCATGGATCCAACAATGACCCATCGAAAAGTGCAGTCGTCGAACCAAAGGAACCACTAAAAGTGGAACCAATTGTTGAACCACTAAAAGTGGAACCAACAGTCGACCCAAAGGGTCCCATGGTTGACCCCGAAGGCATCGAACCAAACATGACCGAAGCCATTGTGCCAGAATTGGCGGCAGCAGCAGAGGCAGCGGCGGCGGAAGCGGCGGCAGCAGCGGCGGCGGAAGCGGAGTCGGTGGCTGGAACAGTCGACATCTCCAAGCAAAGGTTTAGGTTTCGAAAGTTTTAGGTTTATTTAGAGTCTAACTCCTTCGTGGCAAGTACTATCTCGTCTTGCGATTGTTGAAAAGCAAGGTACGAGCAAGACAGACTTGCGGGCGTGTTACAACTCAAATGTAAATGTAGAAGATCAAAACTAACAATGAATTTGAAATGTAAGAAAATGTAATAAAATTACAGATAACCGTAATCTAATGCCGAGTCGAGGAGTCCTCTTTCCGAAGACGAGATACGCCCTTAGTGCTCTCGGCTCGACGATCGCTCCAAAGGTAAACGGCAGTCTCGTGGGTGGCAAAGATCGCAAACCAACGAGCTCCGCGAATCGACGGAGGCGAGGACGAGCTTAGACACGAGCTATGTATGCAGGGAGTGCTTTGAGAGAATGCAGAATGCTTTTGCATGGGTGGTTTATCTGCCGGAGACATGTCCTATTTATAGGCCGTCCCCTCATGGGGAGATTTGAGTCAACACCGCATTGATGTCGGGTGTTACGGAGTTATGTCCCCTATTGAGCGCTGTGGCGGTTTCGGAGACAACGGGCACGCTTCCGCAGAGCCATCATGTCGGAGCGTTACCGACTTGTTACGACGAATCTGACAACACGCGGCGTCTGTGTTCATTGGACGATCCGGACGCCTCTTCAATGCACAGCAGCCCAACGGATTGGGCCACACGAGTTGGGCCTCGATCAACTCCATCTTTGGGCTCGATCAAACGTTGATCCAAAAACAGGCAACGGGCCACGAACCAGCCCAAAGAACAGCCCAAAGACCACCCAAAGACCAATTGCCAAGATCCACGATCCACGGAACCGAACGGAACCGAACCGAGCCGGGCACCGGGCGGGCGCCGGGCGCCGGGGCGGCACCGGGCCGGCGGCGGCGGCGGCGGCGGCGCGTGTACAAGCGTGGGCTTTCCAGCCCATCACTTGTGCACATAATTATACTAAGTGTTCAATGACCCACTTATATAGACAATTAATGAAGGTTCATTAATCAATGTGGGATAAGGATTAATTAATCCATGCTTATCCCCTTAATCACATAACTCCATGTTTAAGTGACCAACTTTGATCCACTATTTCTCACCACCGAAATCGGATTTGAGAATGTGAATACACCACCATCATCTACTCAAACGTAGATTGATCCTATGCCATTTAATTTCACAAAATTAAATGTTACGTCACTCAAAATCTTGGTCAAAGTAGCTTCCTGGCAACTTGACCACATATATAATATTATATATATATACGCTTGATTTCCAACAAGATTTGCATGTGCACGTTACCGTTCTTGTTCCCAAGCAGGATCTACTTCAGTGGTGTCCTTGAACAAATCACCATCATTATTTGAATCAGTGAGTGGTTGAAGCATGTCCTTTTCCTCACTTTGATTCTTCTCTGCCATTATTATATAATAACTCGTTGTTTTAGTACATTGCATTCTAGTGTGGGAAATAATGAACGAAATTTTTAAAAAAAATGTCATGGATGTGAAAAGAGAAGAAATAAGTTTGGGTCTCGTTTCATTGAAAACAAAACCGAATGAAGTTGGAAAAATTGCATTTTAATATGATTAATAGCGTTTGCACACACATCACATGGAAGTAGAAAGCAATGCAAAGGACACCGAGATTATCATTATTCATCGAAATATGAATTTGATGTGAAAGGAACAGTTTCTTGCAAACGTGACCAAATTTCTATCTTCGCACTTGATTAATTTACTATCTATATCAAGAAATCATGAGCTAGAGTTCATCATACATGCATATTAATATTTGATAAAAAAATAAAAAATAAATTAATTAAGAAGAGAGGACATACTGATGAAGAGGATTGAGTGTTGAAGTCTTTAGATTTCAATTGTTGCAAGAGAATTTCATACTTTACAGGTCAAGTGTTAACGTTTTGCAATAAAGCTCAAGTTCCTCGACTTCAAACCGACCATCCAAGCGGGTTTCTTGGATGGTTGGTCGACTGATGAGAGGTAGAGATCTTTTCTTGGGGTTTGATGGTCTCCCACAAGGATTTGGAGAGATGAAAAGACGAGTTGGTGGGGATCGCATGCATGGAGAAGAGTTCATCTTCTTCTTAAACTTATTCTCTAGCCCTATGATAGGATATGGCCCAACTACCAGGCCCAAGCATTAAGCCCAATACAGGTAAAGCTGACGTCAAGCTCGGCCTGGACAAGTTCGGCCCAAGAAGACCCCTAAAGCCAGTGGGAACGCAGAAGCCTCAGCCATATCTAAATGAATCCTAGTTCGAGAAGGGATAGGATTATGATCCTATCCTAGATCTCGAATCCTATTTAGAGAAGACCTCGGATTTAAGATCTAGGTCTAAATAATTGTGTATAAATAGAGTCTAGATTAGACGAAATAGAGGCATTCACACTCTTTGTAATCGCTTCTTACACATTCAATACACGAATACTCTCTCTCTCCCCGTGGACGTAGATCTTATTCATAGATCGAATCACGTAAATCATTGGTGTTCTTGCGTATTTATTTCCCTTACGAAATTAAGGTCGATCACTGGCGACGTCTGTGGGAAACGAAATTTTGTGTTTTCGATCAACCACCGCATGTGGAAATAATCATGACCTGTACACCGAAGCCATGCATCCGGGACCGTCGCGGCAACAACAACGCCGACGGCGAAGGGAATGCCGAGCTCACCGGGAAGAGCCCAATCGGAGAAGAAACCCAAGGGTATGTCCAAAGTCTCGACGAGCACGGACACCCCGCTCGCAGGAGGCAGTTACCATAGCGGCGAAATCGCAGCAACAATCCGGGGAACATCCGGCTCCATAAGTAAACCTTGACGACGCCGTCAAGGGGTTTCTCGAGAAAAATAAGGAGAGCTTTCTCCAAGACCTCAAGCATGTGGTCGGCCACGCCCGAAGACAGAACGCCAAGCCTCATCTAGGTACGAGGCATCACAACGAGGTCGGGCCCAAACCGACCGCAAGGAACGAGCGACGCGGAGAGGACGCCGTGACCGCCGCTGAAGCCGGCCCCGATCGCCAGAACGAATCCATTCAGCGAACTCCGCCCCGCTCTCCAAGGGACGAGCAGCGCGGGAAAAGGCATCATGGCCGCCGTGAGGTCGGTCCGAGTCACCTAAACGAGTTCGATCGTCGAACTCCGTCCCAATCTCTAGAGGACGGCTTCATGGGTACGGAAAATAGTCACCCTGCTCTCAAATAGGATACTAACACTTCTCTCCTGATAAATACCGGTACCAAGCATCGCCCCTATGACGGCGAGAGGATCCACGTAACTTCCTCTCGCAGCCCAATACAACATGATCAACCAACGCCTCACCGCTCATATGTGTAAACTCTTCCCGAGTTACTGTCGACAACGCCCGCAGTGGTTCGACGGCCTACCCACGGAAGCATCGGCCCTATCGCGACGATGGCGCCTTCCATCAAGGTTCTTCCGTATGGAGTCAAAACATCGCCGGCACACTTCCTCACCATAAGGCAAAGCCGTAACGAGTCCATCGGTGACTTCATGACGAGGTTTAACAAGGAGTGTTTGAAGGTCAAGACGTGAACGACCGTTAGTCATCTCGCCTTCCAAACGGCATCTTGCGGGGCATTATACCGAGAGATCGCTGGCACGAACCCCGATCGCTGCATGTAGTGTGGCGATAGCCAATCGGTTCGCCAAAGCGGACGAGGCTGATAAGAGAAAGCGCAAGCGACAAGGCGAGCCTTCGAAAAAGGAAGAAGGGATGAAGGAAGGGAGATCGAACCAAGGCCGGTGAGCGCGCTTGAAAGATTACATCGCCCTATAAGGTCCGTGCTCGGTCCGCGTGACACCCTGAGTGACCTCAATACACTCGCTTGACGGCCGAGGGCGTAAATCACGCGACTCCATATGAACCGCTCGAGAAGCCTCGACCGATGACAGGAGGAAAGAGGCGCCAACTGTGGATAAGTATTGCTCATTCCATGAAGACTATGGGCACGACATCAAGAGTGCAAAGAACTCATGGAGAGATAGAGATGTTGGTTCTGTGATGGACCCCAAGAAGTACCAAATATGTGGTCGCCAAGCCGACTGCAGGAGAGAAGAGAAAGCAAAGGAAGAGGGAATTGCGCCCCACAAAAAGCTAAGCGACATCGATGAGGAAGGAGACGATGAATCCCAATATGACGGGTGATCTCCACTATTACGGGGCTCCCTGGAGTCACGAAGTCCTCCTCAAGGCCGAGCCGAAGTCCTAGAACCGCGAGCCTAACAACAAGAGGTTCGAGAAGGACGAGGCGATCACCTTCTCCGAGGATGACCCCGCACACCGCAATAGTACCCCACCGTGATGCACCGTGATCCATGCGATGGTCGCGAATAAGTTGGTGAAACACGTGTACATTGATAGCGGCGCCGGTAAGCATCATTTTCAAGGAATGTTTTGACAAGCTAGGGATAGAAGAAGCTACCGCACAAGCGCCGCGCCACTCAAGCTTCGCCCAAGAAGAGACGCGCCGGAAGGGATAATAGAGCTACCCGTCACGGTGGGAAAGTCACCAACGAGCTCCACCAAGGTGGTGCAATTCAGTAGTGAAGGCCCACCGCCATATAACATCATACTAGGGCGAGATTGGCCGAACGTTGTAAGGCGGTATGCTCAACGCACCACCGACAATGAAGATACCCACCGCAAGGGGAACGGCCGTGATCCGAGGTGATCAAAAGCAAGCCAAGGAATGTATGCAGGTTGCCTTACGAGGTGTAGGGACCTCGGTCCAAAGACCCACGTGCATAGCAATTAAAGGAACCCGAGGAGTTGAGTCAAGAATTACACTCCCGATAACCCAGCGGAAGAGGTCGATTGTACGAAGATGAGCCCTTAAAGGTCGCCAAAGTTGGTCTCACCAAGGCACCAAATAAAGAATCGATCATCCAACTCCTACGGAATTCCGAGATGTGTTGGCTTGGTCTCCCTCGACATGACCGAGTCTCACCAAGTATCATCACCACCGCTCAACATCGATTCAACATAAAACCAGCTCGATGTATAAAGAATTTTACAAACGAACGGAACCAAGTCATTCACGACGAGGTGAGCCAGCTGTTAAAAGCTCGCATATTGTTCGAGGTCAAATATCCGACCTGGATAGCCAACCCGGTGATGGTGAAGAAAGGAGGAGGGGGATGGCGAATGTGTATTGACTACACCGACCTCAACAAACATTGCCCAAAGGATTGCTATCCCCTTCCCAACATTGACAAGAAGGTCGACGCGCTGGTCGGATACGAAGTCTTCAGTTTCTTGGACTTATACAAAGGGTATCACCAAGTCCTGATGGACGACGAAGACGCGGCCAAGACAGCCTTCATTACCGACTTCGGAGTCTTTGCGTATAAAAAGATGCCATTCGGCCTCAAGAATGCAGGGGCTACCTATCAAAGGATGGTGGACAAAATATTTAAGCCCTACATAGGTCAGAATGTGGAGGTATACGTAGACGACATCGTCGTCAAAAGCAAGGAGGAAGCCGCATGTGTTGCCGACCTCCGGATCATCCTCGGCCTTCTCCGAAAAATCAACCTGAAACTGAACCCCCAGAAGTGCACGTTTGCAGTCCGGTCTGGAAAGTTCTTAGGGTGCTGGGTTTCACAAGAAGGGCTAAAAGCCAACCCGTCCAAGGTCCAAACCATTTTGGAAATGAACATGCCAAAGACCATCCATGACGTACATAAGTCGACAGTCGATAGTCAAGACCGAGCCTTTCTTTCAAAAGTCATGATAAGCAGCCTACCCTTCTTCAAGATACTCAAAAAGGCCCCGAAATTCTCATGGGATGATGTACACAAGTCCGCCTTTGAAGATCTCAAAAGCTACCTCGCCAAACTCCCCACTCTATCCGTCCCGAAAGAGGGAGAGGTCCTTTTCCTCTACCTCGCCGCCTCGGACGAATCCATAAGTGCAGTCTTGGTACGAGAGGAAGGACGTCACCTTCCGGTGTATTTCATCAGCCGAGCACTAAAAGGATCAGAAACGAGGTATCAGCCCTTGGAGAAGCTTGCCTTAGCATTGGTGAACGCCGCGAGGAGATTACGTCCATACTTCCATGCACATCCCATACAAGTTCTCACCGACTACCCACTTCGGCAAGTATTGACGAAGCCCAAAGCCTCAGGGAGAATCGCGAAATGGGCAATCGAATTGGGCGAGCACGATATATCCTTCTGCCTCCGTCAGGCCATCAAAGGTCAAGCCCTAGCGGATTTCGCCGAGGCTAACTTCGCCGAGAAACCGAAGCCCACCGAGTCCAGACGGCGACGCCGGCCGAACCAATGGATGAAATACCAAAGGAGGCCGGCAACTCTACGCTGACGGGCTTCGGGAAAACGGTAGCGGAGCAGAATCTTACTCCTAAGCCCGGACGGCCAAGAGATCACCTACTCACCGGTTCACATTCAAAATACGAACAACGAAGTAGAGTATGAAGCCTGATCGCATGACTTCGCCTAGCTCGTAATCTCCAAACACGAGCCGCAAGTTCACAATGATTCTCGTGTCGTAGTAAGCCAAATGTTGGGGAAATACGAAGCAAAAAGCAACAGGATGAAGAAATACCTTGAAAAGCAAAAGCTCGCAACGGATTTTCTCATACTTTCAGATAGTTCGCATCCCGAGGGGAGCAAAACAGCCGAGTGACATCTTAGTAAATTGGCCTCGCCGTCAACGAGCCCGCCAAGAGAAGAAGTCCAAAGCGAAGCATAGACGATGCCGATGACGGAGCCGAGGTCAACGTAGTCTCGTATGAAGAACCCAATTGATGACTCCCATTCGAGAGTACCGAGAATGGCGAATCGCCCCAAGACAAGTTGGAAGCTAGGAGGATCCCGAACAAATCTATGCGATATACAATTGAGCGGGGGTCCTATACGTAAAGTCATATCTCCAGCCTCTTAAGGTGCTTGGGTCCGAACCGAGCTGATTACGTTTTATGAGAAGTGCACGGCGATCATGCGGAAGTCACATCGACCCCGAGCCTTGTCGAAAAAAGTCATGAGATGGGGATACTATCACAATGATGTTCCAGACTCAATTGACCTTGTGAAAAAGTGTCCAAGTGTCAACTCCACGGAACGCATCGAGGCTACCCAGACCGACCTCACCTCAATCTGAGCCCTGGCCGCTTATGCAATGGGGATCGACATCGTAGGCCCCTTTGTAAAGCACCGTGACAGCCCAATTCCTAATTGTTGCGATTGACTACTTCACAAAGTGGGTGGAAGTCGAGCCTTTGGCAAAATCACAAGCAAGAACGCCTCAACTTCGTGCGGAAGAACATAGTGTGTCGCTAAGATCCCTCATATCCTCCTTTCGGACAACCAACACAATTCACCGATAAGATATTCAGAGAGTGGTGTCAAGAGCTTGGATCCAACAAAATTCACCTCGGTGGCCCATCCTCAAGCAAATGGTCGACCAAGTCACCAACAGACCATCGTGAAGGGATCAAGACTGCCTCGATCGAGCTAAGGGCCTGGGTGGAAAATTTACCACGTGTCTTGTGGTCATACCGACAACACCTAGACCTCGAACGGAGAAACGCCCTACGTTTGGTGTATGGAATCAAGCAAGTGATCCCGATGTAAATTGGAGTATCGAGTCCTCGCACCATCGACTTCTCCGTCAAGCAATGAGGAAAATCTACGAGCTGATCCGATCTACTCGAAGAAAAGAGACCTCGCCACATCAGGAAGCTCGGACAAGCAACAAGTAGCTCGGTATTACAACCAGCGTGTTAAAACCCGACAATTCCAAGTGGGCGACCTCGCATCCAAATAATGAAGTCAAGAAAGCCGTGCAGCTCGGCAAGTGGAAGCCACATGGGAAGGACCTCACCGGTCGACGAAGTCCTCGGAAAGGGCCCTATAAGCTCGCCCAATTGTCCGTGAGCAATTACCCAACGATGGCACATCATTCATCCAAGAGATATTATGCATAAGTGTCAAAGGTCGAGTCTTGTTCGGTCGTGTTTTCGTAGTCCTGCTTAATCGAGTCCGAGTCTTACTTTGTTACGCCGCCTTTTATCAATAAAATTTTATTTTTGTGCATGTATTATTTGTCACTAATGCATAATTAATCTTCAATATTATTCTATACCCCACGGAGGACAAATTCCCTCGACGGAGGTCGACACCTTCGCTTCATACGAGGATGAATTTAAACGCGTGAAGGGACCACCCTCCCGATGACCTCGCAAAAACAGAACCATTCCTACATACGAGATCGACACTTCGCTTATTTCAAGACGGTTCTCTCTATGTAGACGACGAAGGGGACCACCCTCCCGATGACCTCGCAAAAACAGAACCATTCCTACATACGAGATCGACACCTTCGCTTATTTCAAGACGGTTCTCTCTATGTAGACAAAGTAAGGGACCACCCTCCCGATGACCTCGGTAAAAACAGAACCATTCCTACATACGAGATCGTTACCTTCGCTTATTTCAAGACGGTTCTCTATGTAGACGAAATAAGGGACCACCCTCCGTTGGATTTGTATATCGAAAGCGCTTGGTTGAGCTTGTATACAATGTTTCCTCGTTACCACTATTACAATCTCTTATCCGAATCAATACTTGATCGCATATATCCGTGTCCCCTTATCTCATATATAAGTTAGATCATACAATGTGTAGAAGATCACGTAAGTCCGTATGATTGGTCAAGCTTAATGAGATATAAAAGTTTCACATTGAGACAACTTAAGGACGAGTTGTCGGTTTAGGCTGCAGTATAGATAAGAAGTGACTTGACTTAGTTGCTTGTCTATGCTGGTACGTCTCTAACGTATTGAAGGATCACAGTGAGATGTGTTCTTCTTTCTGACCGTCGTGAAGAACCAAGATCTCGGTGACTTACGATGATCTAAACCTCGATAAGGTATTAGGTGAATATGAGTTGTTGTCCATCACTTTGACTTGTTATGGGTGAGGGTTATATGTTCTAACCTAAGATTCTCCGCATCTTGGGTGATGGCAGTGCTTGTATGTCACGCTTGTTATCTGTATCGAGTCACCGTATCCGCTAGGATGATGACGCCCCTTAAGGAGCTCAAAGGTTTATTGTACTAAACCCCGCAGTTGAGTTAGCTCAAGTACAATAATAAGGTTGAGTGGTACTACTTAAGGAAATGAAGTTATTAATCGCTTTAAGCAATGATTGCTATAAATGATTAATGGACGCTCGATATCTTAAATACGGGATTCGTAATGTCTAAGTGCAAGCCCGACTCAACTTTGGTAATAAAGGGTAAGTCAAGATTTATTCTCTAGTGGCATGAATAAATGTTTATAAATTAATTTATGTTCAATGAACATAAGATAATTAATTTATTTGAGGCCCATCTTTATTCCTTGCATTTGATCCCTGGGCTGGCCCATCCAGGCCCGTAGCAAGAGGAAAATCGGCACCCCATGATGCTCCATTGGCAAGATTTTATTCTCTTTATCCCACAAGGATATTATTATATTTATGGTATATGCATAGATCCTTTCCATATAAGATTATGGTAATAATCCTGAGAGTATGGAAATAATCCTGAGATTATGGTATTTTTCCATATAGGATTATGGTAATTTCCATATAGGATTATGGTAATTTCCATATGGGATTAAGGTAGTGCATTATAAATATAAGGTATGAGATAAAGTCTAGGTTAATGCTCACACATATTAACCTAGAATTTTCGCCCCTCATAGCATTCTCGAGAGTTTTCAAAATTGGGAAGTGAGAGCAATGGTGATTTTTCCAAGCATTCTCCATAGATCGTCCTCACTCGACGCTGGAGATTGGGCAATCGGGATACAGTCCAGAAGGTCAAAGCACGAGTCCGATCCGTTCGATCCATTCATCTCGTTCCATTGACCTCTTCAGATCTAAAGGTAAACACGAGAAAACCCCTACGTGTTGCAATTAATTATATAGACGCATGCTAGGAATATAATCAATGTATGGTGAATTAAATATCCAAGATAGATCCTCGGGGCGAGGGCTAAACATATGTTTTCCCTACACCCTCCCGACGACCTCGGTAAAAAATCATTAATTCCGAAGACGGAACTCTCTACAAGGACGAACTACCCTTCTACGAGAACGGATTCCTTCGTTTATTCAAGACTTCATATATTACTTTTGTTCAATATAAAGTCAATCTGAAGCAAATACATCTTTCTTATTTCAAAATAAGTTATGCAGATTACATATTACGGGCGGAGGAGACCGGGAAAACCGAGCCAATCCCTAGAAAATCGCGATTCAACACCTCATCTATACTAATCCTACCTCTACCTCGCCCCGATCTACACTATGAGCTCGCTAGATCGACCTCGCCACTGATGACGCCGGCTTCGGGTCCCTCGAGGATCCACGTCATTCGAGGGCCATAGCACGCCTCTCGAGCTATCCATACCGGATCGCCAAAATTCGGATCATTTATTGTAGACCGAGAAGCTCTGAGCAAGAAGAGGCCTCTCGATCCGGGCCATCCGTGCAGACATCTTGGCCACCTCGGCCGACACGACCTCAACCCCTATACGTAATCCCATCAGTCGAAGAATACATTATTTATATTACTTCACAAGGAAGAAAGATAAGTACGCCACCCGGAAAGCTAGGAGGCTCACGAGAGCCAACGACGACACATTCCGGTCGGCAAGAATCGCGACCTCGGGGATAGCACGCTTAACCTCTTAAAACGCCTAAGAGGCTGCGGCTCAGGAGACTTCGAAGCCTCCTCGCTCGCTTCAGGCATATCCCCGACATCCTTCAACGTCGGGGAAGGGAGCTCGACATCCTTCAAAATCGAGGAGGGGAGCTCGCACCGGCCGACTCTTTCCTCTTCTTCTTCTTATCCCCGATCGTGTTCATGAAAAAAATACAAGTCGAGCATACACGTAAAATCGTGCAACAAAAGATGTAAGAGAAGGAGGGCCTCACCCTTCACCGACTCCACCTCGGTGGTAGGATCATAAGGGCTAAGCCCGCAATGCAAGCTCGGCCTCTGTAAAGGCCTCATCCACGAGACCTACTTTGTCCAAAGGCTCCTCCAGCCACCGTCAATCTCATCAACCACCACATCGGCGATCTTCTCCGATCGCCATGTAAACAAGAGATCCATCGAATCGACAAAAGAAAACTTCTTCCGCCAGCTCGAGATCTTCACTTTATCTTCGCTTTGATTTACGGGGTGATAAATAATACCACCCCAACCACCCTTCGCTTGCAAAAACGAGAACAAGCCCCAAAGTGAAAGGAAAATTATGCCAATAGCATGACACCCAGCCCACCAAATGCCGGAAAGAATTTAACGTAAGTTGGGCAAGTGATATGCCAAACATCTATTGAAGTTCGACATAAACACGAGGATAGGGAATACGAAGACCACCTGAGGTCGTCTTCGACACAAGGACAAACCCTTCCGGAGGGGCACAAGCCCTATGCTCCGGACGGGGGGCAACATAAATTATATCAGAAATATGGTATTGGGAGACAATCTCCTTTACATCGGAGGTTGTTAAGATGGAAGAAAAAGAAGACACTTTACCAAAATCCCGAAAGTGGAGATAAAACCGCCGCGAATCCGACGGCATGACGCATACAACACGAAGCTCAGAAGATTTAGAAGAAGAGGAAGCCATAACTTACTTTTGATTTTTTCGAGGATGATGGTGATGATCTCCGGGACAACAATGGTGACGGTTATACGTTTTTTTCAGAAGTTTGAAAGTCTGAAAATTTTGAAATAGCAAAAGTGATATGAGAAATGGCGTATCAAGGAAGATATTCCCCCATTATACACTTTATCGAATCAAACCGCCGCATTAAATGCGTATCCCGTGTCCCTGACTCAACGACGGCGAAAAATCCGTGTTCGCCTCGGCTTAACGCCCGTCAGTGACGCCAGATCGAAAACCTCGGCTTAACGCCCGTCGGGAGAGGCCACCAGAGACCTCGCTTAACGCCTCGTCGGTGAAGCTGCAGCAGACCTAGGTTAAACGCCTTGTAGGTAAAGTCGGTCGAGAGGACCTCGCTTAACGCCGCGCCGTGAGAGGCCACCAGAGACCTCGCTTAACGCCTCGTCGGGTGAAGCCGACATGCAGCACCTAGGTTAAACTCCTTGTAGGTAAAGTCGCCGAGGACCTCGCTAACGCCCGCCGAAGAGGCCACTGAAGACCTCGCTTAACGCCCGCCAGTGAAGTCACCAGAGACCTCGCTTAACGCCTCGTTAGGTGAAGCCGAACAAACAACCTCGACTTAACGCCCGGTAAGAGATAGTAACAACGCAAGACAACCTCGGCAGATGCCTCGCAAACGTGGCATATGACTTGAACGCTGACACATACCAAGTCGATCGTTCACACGCCGCCTAAGATAAACAACCCAAAACCAATACGACCTCAAGCGCTTTTTTTTTTTTTGGGGTTGTGATAGGATATGGCCCAACTACTGTGCCCAAGCATCGTGCCCAATAGGTAAAGTCGACGTCAAGCTCGGCCGACAAGTTCGCCCAAGAAGACCCTAAAGCCATGGGAACGCAGAAGGCTCGCCATATCTAAATGAATCCTAGTTCGAGAAGGATAGGATTATGATCCTATCCTAGATCTCGAATCCTATTTAGAGAAGACCTCGGATTTAAGATCTAGGTCTAAATAATTGTGTATAAATAGAGGCTAGATTAGATTAAATAGAGGCATTCACACTCTTTGTAATCGCTTACACATTCAATACACGAATACTCTCTCTCCCCGTGGACGTAGATCTTATTCATTGATCGAACCACATAAATCCTTGGTGTTCTTGCGCATTTATTTCCCTTACGAAATTAAGGTCGATCACCCTACAATCTTCTTCCCTATCTGCTTGGGTTTATATTTGCCATCCACTGAACACATCTTGCAAAACTCAACCCATTTGTTTCTCATTTTGTCGCCATGTGTTTCCACAAATTTCTTGTACTCCTCTATTAGGATTATTTCCTCTTCCTGCGAAAATATTCGTGTAAATAAACCAATCGGCGCCGCATCATCCCTACTGGACTCCATTAATTTCCCTTGATCGCTCTTTCTTTTCAGAATTAATTTGGTCTCTTCAAAGACATTTATATATACCTTCTTCTTCTTCTTCTTTTTCAAGCTCTTTGTTTTTTGGTAATTACTTTCAAATTTTGGCATAGGATCGA
Organism: Salvia rosmarinus; assembly: GCA_036937905.1. NCBI lineage: Eukaryota > Viridiplantae > Streptophyta > Magnoliopsida > Lamiales > Lamiaceae > Salvia > Salvia rosmarinus. The sequence continues at coordinate 110,285,378 of CM072819.1, forward strand.
TGTCTTTTTCTTAAAATTTAACATATCCTTAAATTTTGGAACGAATCGTCCATTCCTAAACATTCCATAACTCATCATTATAAATCTACCAAGAATATATGGGGTTTTTTTTAGTAGACATATATAATGATGCTAATCAATCAATTCAAATAAAATGGAATGCGATTTTTAATAGATACGAATTTCTATACAAAACTACATTTGTGATCAAATGACACCAATAATTAGTCATTTACCTCATTTATAATCCAAACGTATTAGCCTATAGGCTACCATTTATTTTTCTTTCCTTTTTGAGGGAAAAATGTACGAATATTAATTATTAGGCACGATGGCATATAATATGGTGAAGACCATCCAATGTTGGGTATGGTGCAAACCCAATCCCACATCGAAGAGAATAAGAAGAATTGTCTTCTATATATTAAGAAACACACTCCTAATTAGTATGAGGCCTTTTGGAGGTTGAGCCCAAAAACAAATCCGTGCGGGCTTTTGGCCCAAAACGGACAATATCATACTAATTGGACGGAGTGGTGGTGGTAGTAGTCCCCAACAGTGGTATCAGAGCCGACGGTTCGATTGGACCCAATATGTGGGCGGGACAAGACTACTTTCCGATGTGGAGGTGAACCCCCAGTGAACTCACGATTGAATCCGGTGGTTCCTTGTGTCGAAAGTCTTCCTGCAAGAGTGGTCAGGCGGCGAGTCCCGTTGGGTGGTAACGACGGTGCATGAGGTTCGGATTGTCGTTCGAGGGGAGGACATGATGTGGTCCTTGGTCTGAGGGGAGGATTATTGGGTATGGTGCAAACCCAATCCTACATCGAAGAGAAGAAGAAGAATTATCTTCTATATATTAAGAAACTCACTCATAATTAGTATGAGGCCTTTTGGGGGTTGAGCCCAAAAACAAATCCGTGCGGGCTTTTGGCCCAAAGCGGACAATATCATACTAATTGGACGGAGTGGTGGTGGTAGTAGTCCCCAACAGTGGGCCAATTAGTATGATATTGTCCGCTTTGGGCCAAAAGCCCCCACGGATTTGTTTTTGGGCTCAACCCCCAAAAGGCCTCATACTAATTAGGAGTGTGTTTCTTAATATATAGAAGACAATTCTATGTGGGATTGTGTTTGCACCATACCCAACATCCACAACACTCATTCGTCCCAAACATGCGTAAGCCACAATATTTGCATCACGCCTAATATGTTTGGTTCGGAAATGGTGCCGACTATAAGATTAGTCGACATCCATCAGCTATTATTTTAAATCTCTAAAAAAGTTGTGTTATTTTTTTTTGTCAATTAAATACAGAAATTTAAAGGTCGCGATAGGTGGATTCGAACTCGAGACATTTGGCTTCTGGCATTAACCACTCTACCACTAGGCCAACACAAGTACACAAAAAAAGTTGTGTTATTGTAATTACTTGAAGTGATCGATGTATTTTCTTAGAAGAATGACATATATAGAACGAGACCGAAATTTTATAATCACTTGTAATGATCGATCTATTTGTGGCGATAAATTCATGTATATAATGAGAGCGGAATTTATGGAAAATGATTGCATATATATTGTGTTGGATATTTTAGTGTAATTGGATTGACTTGTTTGATCAGTGTCGTCATAATAATACTTTATATAAGTTGGGTGGTGCAGAGTGCACGCTTATATGAATTTATTATATCGGTGGGGGTTCGAGGGCAACGCCCGAAAGGTGGTCAGGGCGATAGCCTTGCATGGGTCGAGGGGCACTACCGGGTATTTCCGGTCGAATTACTTTACAGAAATTTCATCGAAAATTTAATTTCTGAAATTTCGAGGGACTATTTTGCAATTATAAAAATTGCAAAACTGCTTATTCAAAAACGGATTTCTACGTCAGTTTTGAGATAGGGAGTTTTTTTCCTGATCAAAAATTCGAAACTCAAAGAACATACAAAACGTTCAAACTCTGAATTGTATCCGATCGAATAATTCGATAGTACCTTCGAATTGATTTGATCTGAAAGTGTTTACACGACTTTCAGAGTATCCAGATTTGTTTGATTTTCTATTTCGTATATTTTCTACAAAGATCAAATCAATTCTGGAAATGCGAACAAGGAATCTGTGAAGGACATGACAAGGAATTTCGAGAAGTTGGACAAGTTTGTTGGGTGATTTCGTACCGCGTAAGAAGATGCACTTTATGTTGACGAATCTCATGGTTGTGTACGTTCTGAGTACTCCCATGCCCGAGGTTGTGGAAGACGAAACCCTAGAGCAAACGAGGAGACGCCTGAAGTGGGAGAACGATGACTACATATGTCGTGGCCACATCTTGAACGGTATGTATGATTCCCTCTTCGATGTGTATCAAAATGTAGAGTCCGCAAAGGAATTATGGGATTCACTGCCAAATACATGGCGTAAGATGCCTCAAGCAAGAAGTTTCTTGTTGGTAATTTTATAAATTATAAAATGGTAGATTCGAGGCCTGTCATGGAGCAGTATAATGAATTGCAATATGATATGAAAATGGATGAATGCATTTCTATTTCTAGTATCATTGATAAGTTGCCACCCTCCCGGAAGGATTATAAAATAATCAAACATAAGAAGGAGGAAATGACTTTGGTCGAACTTGGAAGTCATTTGCAAATCGAACAATCCATACGTGATATGGAAAAGTTTCATTGGTGATGCTAAGATAGTGGTGGTCCATCTGTTAATATGATGGAAGAGGGTGAATCTTCGAAGGCTGGTTTCATAGCTGGTAAAGGGAAACGAAAGTTTCAAGGGAACAAGAACTATGGTAAGGCTCCTTTAAAGAAGCCTAAGTTGGTCTGTTGGAAGTGTGGTAAAACTGGACACTTTAAGAAGGACTGTAGGTCTGGAAAAGGGAAAAACGAAGCCGGTTCAAGTGGATCCAAGGATCCCGGAATGAAATCAGGTTTGTTTTTGGTACCCTATGATCAATCTGTTGAGAATTATGTGTCCATAATCTCTGAAGCATTTTATATGCAGGATGATGATGTCTCTTGGTGGGTTGATTCTGGTGCAACATGTCATGTATGTAAAGATCTTCAATGGTTTAAGGACTTCAAGCCAATTGAAGGTGGATCTTTATTGAAGATGGGAAATGTTGCTACCGAACCAATCAAAGGACTAGGATCTGTTAGTCTAGTATTTACTTCTGGAAACTCTTTGTTGTTAAGTAATGTTTTGTATGTACCTGGTATTCGTAAGAACTTAGTGTCTGGTATTGTATTAAATACTTGTGGTTATAAGCAAGTGTTTGAAAGTGACAAGTATATCTTGTCGAGACATGGTTCCTTTGTAGGATTTGGTTATCTTAATGGTATGTTTAAGTTAAATTTGGATGTTTCTTTTGTTAAGAATTTTGTTTGCACGGCTTCTACTAGTTCTAGTAATTCTTTTGGCATAGCAAGATATGGCATGCTAGACTTGGACATGTGAATTATAAAAGATTGAAAGATATGTCTAAAATGTGTTTAATTCCACTTTTGAGTTAAATGCGAGATAAGTGTAATACTTGCATGCAAACTAAGATTTGTAGACAGCCTTTCTCTAAGCATGTGGATAGAGATGCTTCTTTATTAGAACTTGTTCATAGTGATTTGTGTGATTTTCATTCTACACCGTCACTTGGTAATAAGAAGTATGTTGTTACTTTCATTGATGATGCTACTAGATATTGCTATGTCTATTTGTGTCATTCGAAAGACGAAGCTCTTGATAAATTTAAAATCTATAAAGAGAAGTAGAGTCATCATGGTGTGAAGATTAAAATCTTCAGACCGATAGGGTAGTGAATACTATGATCCAAAGATATTTTCAATCTATCGGTATAGTACATCGACAACACCCATATACACCACAAATGTAATGGTGTAGTGAAAGAAAGAATAGAACATTGAAAGAAATGGTTAATTCAATGTTGTGCTATTCGGTCTAAGTGAAGGTTTTGGGGTGAAGCTATGTTGTGACTTGTTATTTATTGAATCGAGTTCCTAATAAAAGGAACAAGATTACACCTTATGAACTTTGGTTTAAGAAACCACCAAAATTGAGTTATCTCAGAGTTTGGGGTTGTAGAGCTGTGGTGAGACTAACTGACCCTAAAATGAAAACCATAGGCCAAAGAGGTATAGATTGTGTTTTCATTGGCTATCCTGAAAATTCAGTTTGTTATAGGTTCTATGTTATAGAACCTAATGACTATGTAGCTGTGCACTCTATTATTGAGTCAAGGGATGCTGATTTTGGGAATGAGAATGGATTTAATTTCTACCTAAACCTCGAGACATGATTGCAAGCTCTAGTAATTCTGGTAAAAAGAAAAGAGTGGATGATACTCCTTCTGAGCCTAGAAAGAGTATTAGAGCACGGAAAGCTAAAACATTTGGTGATGATTTCCAAATGTATTTAGTGGAAGGATCAAGGATTGAGATTGATTTTCAGTATCAATATTGTTACAATATTGAGAATGGTCCAAAGACATACGTTGAAGCTATGTCTTCTGTGGATATGATTCTCGGAAAGAGGCACCCAAGATGAGATGGATTCAATAAGACAAAGTAAAACTTTGAGATTGACTGATTTACCACCTGGGTGTATACCATTGGGTTGTAAATGGATCTTCATAAGAAAGATGAAGATAGATGGAAGCATAGACAGGTATAAAGCTAGATTGTTTATCCAAGGCTTTAGACAAAAGGAAGGTATTGATTTCTTTGATACCTATGCTCCCGTGGCTCGGATTTCCACCATTAGATTATTCTTAGCACTTGCAGCTATACATAATCTAATAATTCACCAAATGGATGTTAAGACGGCATTCTTGAATGGTGAATTGGATGAAGAGATTTACATGAAATAACCAGAAGGTTTTGTCATTCCTGGTAGTGAACATAAAGTTTACAAGTTGGAGAAATCTCTTTACGGACTAAAGCAAACCCCTAAGCAATGGCATCGGAAATTTGATGAGGTTGTGTTGTCTAATGGTTTTGTATTTAACCAAGCGGACAAGTGTGTATATAGCAAGTTTGATGCTTCTGGTAAAGGAGTAATCATTTGCTTATATGTGGATGACATGTTGATCTTTGGTACTGACCAAGATCAAGTTGATAAAACAAAGGAATTCTTGTCATCTAAGTTTGAAATGAAAGATATGTGAGGGCGATGTGATACTTGGAATTAAGATCATACGTGGAGAACATGGTATTTCTATTTCTCAATCCCATTATATTGAGAAGGTGTTGGAAAAGTTTAATTTCAGAGTATCCAGATTTGTTCGATTTTCTATTTCGTATATTTTCTACATATTGTGCTAAAAAGAACAACAAGAAAATCAATTTATATAGAAAATAAACTGTAATTAGCCCTTAAACTCGTCAAAAAATTATCAAGTTCTACTCTTAGCCCATCCAAGTTCTTATGAGTAACATTTAAAAGGTTTTCAACACGTCCAACTACCAATATTGCTTTTAAATAATAAATTTGATTTTCATAATAAGATGAATGTGTTAAAACTATTAGATTAGTTTTCAATATGTGTACTTTAAGACATTTTTGAAAACAAGAGGCAATAATTTAAAATGTTGTGTTAATTAATATCTCAGACCATAAATTTGTGGTGGCTGAAAATTAGGAAGAGATATAATAGTTATAATATTTAAAATTTGTAAGAGTCAAATTAAACAAGAAGATGGGTACATTCGATGGAAAGAAGAAAATCCACAAATTTTTTTAGGCACATTTAATTAATTTACTCCATTTACCCCTCACTCTCTCACATGTGCGCGTAGAAGTTATGGCATCCAGCGAAGAAACCCTTGCAATTGGTAGTGATTCTGCAACAAAGGAAAGCAACAACATATGAAAATTCAGTCAGAAGCTGGAGATAATGCTGTTATTACAAGATACCAAACTCACCAGAAAAACTCGATAGATGTTGGATCAAACTAAAGTTGTAGATTGAGCTCCTGCATGCAACCACACCAGGAGCTCGATAAGAATTCCACCAGATGATAAAACCTCCACACACGAAGACAAAAGAAAAGAGACAAATGCTTTTGCGTTGTGGACAGAGCCACTGCCCTGAAAATGAATTTCCGGCGACCACTGAATGCAAGTCCAACAAGCCAATTCATCCCCAAAGTTCACATAGTACGAACAAGAACACGCACTTATGCTCTAATTGGCATGGAGAAGAGATGAACAGGTGCACCAACAAGAAGAGAAAGAGAAGAGATGAAAAACCGTAGCCAAGTCTTGAACTTTTTTCTTCTACTTAGAATGAAGAATGCCAACAAATTAAATAGAGAAGAAAATAAGATACCGTTGTCAAACACATTATCTCTAGCGAGAAATTTGGAGGCCAAATCTCACGTTTTGTCAAGCCACGATGGATGCGCTAGACCCTATCAACACAAAGTAGGGCAGAGAAAATAAATCAAAAACAAAGCAAGCCCCAACTGAATGGCCCAGCCCATGACCACTTCATGAAAACAAAGCATAGAACAAGCCCAAGAAAAGAACGAGTACTGACCATTTCCAACAATCCCCCACAAATGGACATCGAAGAGAGAAACAAAGGATAAGAAAAGGAGAAGATACAAGAGCACCTGAAGGGATCATCACTTAAGCATCAATAACCTTTCAGTTTTGAATTGACACATAGTGAAGTGGAGTATAGTAAAAGTCCACACAGAGTGAATCAGATTGTTGAACTTGGTGGACCTGAACAAGAGCCCCCACAACACATGAATTACCCTAAAATCCAACTAACTCCGCGAAACTACACACATAGTGGCCAATAAAAATTACACCTTGGTATCTCCTAAGAGCTCTAGAAACAACACATTTGATCTTTCATAGGAGAAGGCCAATTCTACACTCTCACTTAGGTGATAATTGGAAAGGTTTCGCGAGATGAGTAAAGTGCTAGAAAATATAAGAGTGATCGATCTCCGAAAGTTCAAATCAAGAAAAGGTATAAGAGGAATCTTAGTCGGGCCCAAGTCACGGTCGACGATCACCGTGAAGTCCTTATTTTCAAGTTTTCCCATTCATTATGGAAACCCTAAAAAGAGTTTCGCAGTAATCCCAAAATTATGGCGGTGGCGAACTTTTAGCGATATTCAGTATACCGCCGCTCTTGAGATGGCATTGGGTTGTGATGGGGAAGAGTGCTCTCAAATATGAAAAACAGTTGACAGAGCTTCGATACAAGGAATTTGCTTTGTTCATTGAAAAGTTAACTTTGAAGAGAAAAATTTGTGCCATGTTGTCGGAGATACTCTCTGCTGCTACTTCACCCACGTCGTCTATGTGTATGTCTTCCACCTCCATCCACCTCTCATTATTTTATTTTCTTTTCTCAAACACTCACACAAAAAAGTTATTATTAGTTGTTCTTAATTAATTTATAACATCTTAATTAATTAGATGTTGTTTGTTTACATTGCATTTCACTGCGTCCTAGACATGCATAATTGGGTTTGTGAAATGAAAATATAATGTTATTTAATTTAGAGTTACAATTCACATGCCATCCATACTCAAGACACCGGTAATTCAACCCTATTTTACTTTATTTTAAAATTAATATATTATGGAAGAGAATGTGCTTATAATGAATATAGGCTACTTAATCGGCCGAGATATTTCTTGATATGAGAATTAATTTTGACAACAAACTAGTGAGGAAAAGGAACAATATTAGATGCGATAGTTTTGGTGCTATAATTTATCAGTATATTTGTATTCTCAAATTTATGTGAAATGTTTTCTCTTCGTTATCCTTTCACTATATACTAGTATGTAACCCGTCGAGTTTCGACGGAAAATTATTTGACGTTATAGTTTATAAGTTGAAATTTTAAGAAGCTATTCAAGATTTTATTACATCTCCTAAAAACAATGTCAATAGTATGAAAAGATTGTATAAATTGTATCTAGATATTTATATTTTCACCAAACTTTCTAAAATAACAAACCACAGTACGCACCAAATATAAATACAGTGCAAGGAAAATCACAACATCTCATTTTCTAGAATTATATTAAAGTTCAGAAACTAACTTCGCATAACATTTGAAGTCCATCTGCACTCAACCAAAAGTATAAGTAGTTTTCTTTGTAAATAAATGTAAGGTTGATCATCTCGTTGGGTGCAGAAATAGAATTTCAGAGGCGTAGCAAAAGTTAAAACCATAACTCGCATCATCTAACTATAAAAATTAGCTTCATCGGCTCTGCTAGTGATGATGCAAACGGGTTGGATGCAGCAACCCTAGCTGGTTGTTCAGCAAAATCCTAACCCACGCGACTGTTGGAAGGTCTGAGCAAATGCCTGATATTTTCGTATGTCAACATGGCTCAACACTTGTGCGAGCATATTTCATCGACTGATGGACTCATCTGAATGTAAATGCATAATTTCTTATAATTCTTTAATATCCTCACCATTAAATCAAGATTTTTCCGTCTTCGTATCTTCCTCTATATGTCCTGAAAATCACATATTGTCAATAATCTCACTCACATGCATAATGTCAATACGCGACAATTTGACTGAACTCACAAAATACCAAAGACGAAAAGGCTAATCATAAATGATTAACATCAACGCAAAATCATATAATCAACTCATAGATACAAAAGCACCAAGAAACATACATTATTATCATTTGTTAGATAACTAATAATTGTTATGCTTATAATAGAAATTAATATTTTATCGAGAAAAGAAAAATTAAATTTTGTAGATCAATTATTTATAATTGAATGTGCAAGAAGTTCACTAAAATTATAGATGCTCTCCCCGAATAATGTTGATATGAATAAATCATGTGTCAAGTAGCCCTACATTATTACAAATAAAAAATCAACTTAACGATTATAATAAATCACTTTAAACAACACTTCATAAAAACACACAAAAAAAATGATAAGGATCTAATATGCCTAATGAAATAAAGATTTGTCAAGAAGATACAAAACATAACAAAGATTTAAACATATTATTATATTTAAAAGTGAAGCATCATCACTATCATCAAGTAGCTAGGTTTTAAGATTAATATATATATTAGTTATATAGTTCATCTTTATATGCATCATCACTATCACCAACAATAATGCAATATATACAACTCATCTTTATATGTATTATACATATAGTTACCAAATAATAAATAGCTGATAAAAAAAGAGAAAAATTTTAAGTTAATAAATAAAGAAAAGAGATAGAAATGTCAAATAAAAATATATATTTTATTATCGGTATAATTTACCTCTTCCTTAGTATTGTCTTCAATTTCATTGCTAGTGTCCTTATACTTGGAGGCCACCTCTTGAAATTTTGGCAATGCAACATGTATTTTCATTAGTATCGAACATTACAAATTAAATATTAATAATAAATAGCACAAATAAAAAATAACTAAAAAATATTAAAAATTTCATGTATGCTTTTAGATAATGATTGCACCCATTAAGAATTAATATATTCGTACACATCCAAAACCTAATGTAAAAGTAATTTTATTACTCATGTATGTCCCAAACCCGTGTAATAATGCTTGCTAATTAACACAAGACCATTTAAATTTATAAATATAAAATGTTACAATTAATTAGTATCCTTGTCAATAATAATTTGAACATTACAGAGTAAACATTGATAATAGATGATATAGCTTACAAAAAGATAATAAAATGGAAAAAAATATTCATGTAGACATGTTGATCAAAGTTCGGACTAGTTTAGAATTTATATACGTGTACATACCCTAAATTTGATTAAAAGTGATTTTAGTACATGTCTCGTCTCAATCCCGTGGAGATCATTTCCTATTTTTTATACAAAGAATTTTTATTTTATTCAATATATATATATATATATATTTTAAAAGAATACATAATAAGACATTAAAAAAGATAAAACATTGGATTCCAAGTATAATTATTTTCCCTTTTAAAATAATCTCAAGTTGTAGAATCAAATTTTCATAGAAAATAAGAAATGAATCCTCAACATCCGAAAGAAGACTTTTTCATATTATCTTTCATATCTTTATATATAATTGCATTGTTTTTTTGCAATCTCTTGCCATTATTTGTTTTCGAAAGAAAATGCACTATACCAAACTATTTTGTCCTCAACAAAAAATGTACCACACGAAAAGATTGTGACAAATACATATATATTGTTGAAATATAATTAGAAACTTACTTCCCACTAAATTTAAAATAAATCAATTCATCATCATACCTTATATATGTAATACGTCGAATTATTAAACTATTACAATTGTCTTGCTTCAAGCATAATCACATCTTTAAACTCATTTTAATTCATAATTCAAACTATGTATATTAAAATATTATTTCAAGAATAACACCATACGTTTTACCGGTGAAAACATCCAAATATCCATATATATGCACGATTTATAACACGATGTTAGCTCGTTTAGGAATCATCAAAAACTTATTTATTATTGTCAAAACCAGAAGCTAAATAGTTACATTACTTATCATGTAGAACAATAAAGTATACATTACATAAAGTACACATACATGAATCATAATTTTTTTTACAAAAAAGCCACATCACAAGAGTTCAAAAATTTACACATTGAGTATCCCCTCCCCCTAACTATTATCTAATACAATTTAAGTTATAGATAAAGAACAAATTCCATTGACAGATGCCCAGAGCTATCTTTACTTTGCTTTCCCATGGACTTAAATTTGTTAAGTGCAGGGGGTTGTGCCCAAGCAATTCTTCTTTCATTAGTTCAGGGGTTGTGCCCAAGCAATTGCTTTTAAATGGTAACCGGTACTAATATGGAGTTGATATGAGTCATAAATGGGGTATTAAATGATTGATTGATATCCTAATAATTATTAACTATAAAAACGAATTAGAAGATAATTGAGGTATATATAAAATGAAGAATTATAAAATTATGAATAAAAAAGCATTCAGATGCCACATAGGATGGAGATCAATGTATATAATTAATAAATATTGAATAATTAAATATATATTATAACGATAATTGATTATTATTATTATTATTATTGGGGCTAAGGGTTCAACCACCTAGAATCGTTGATCGTAATGGAGCAAGGTGATGGACCGAAATGATAGGCTAAGGTTTAGCCATATGAACTCGTTTAAAATGTATATACTCGTACCAGTTCAAATCTGATTAAAAAGTGATTTTACTATTCGTTTTCGACAAACCTGTGGTTATCCAAATCCATTTAAATTTATAAACTACAATAACTGATATTATGTAATATAAATAATTTCTTATATTTTAACTTTAACATTTATTTCTAGAAATAAAAGATACAAAGGTGTGTGAAAATGAACTTTTCTAATTATGGGTCGTAACTACTATTATAATCACCCACAAGATCTCATATTTATTTAGATAGCACAAATCATGGTAAACTTAATCAACTTTCCTTTTTTGTTTATGCATTTAAAAGGAAAACAAAATAAAAATAAAAATTTATTTCATGATTATACTAATAATACATTTCATGATTATACTAATAAAGCATAAATTATAAATTAATTACACATAAATTGACATGATATATCTCTCGTCATGGTAATATGTATCCAAACTTGGTACATTTTCCATCCCAAGTCTGCTAAACAAAGTTGAGATCTTTATGCAAGTCTAAGAAGTAAGAATAAATGGATGAAATATGCAACCATGAAAAATAATCAAAATTCATAAAAATTAAATATCAATAAATATACGTAGATGAAACAAAAATATAAAAATCAAATAGGTGACTGTTTATGTTTTAACTATATAATAATATATACCATAAAACCAAAAAATTCTATTGAGTCCACTAACTGAGAATAAAGTTGAATATCAACATATTAAATATGATTATTGACCAATTAATTATTTCTTTAAAAATATTTTTTTCAAAATAGAAAATTCATTTATTTCACCATAATATTTTCAATATGAAGTTAATAAAGAAAATGATAGACTCCACCATAATTCAAAGCAACTTAAAATCTAATATTGTAACATTTATTTTACGTAGATGTAGCTTGCTTGCAAGTTTAAATATATGACAAAAAAAATGAACAATGAAGACAAATAAAAAAAATATATGTAAATACAAACCTCACCATGTGACATTGCAATACTCAAATCTCAACAAATATGCATTATTAGGAGGGGTTCGTAGCCTGCACTTATCATTAATGGCTGTCATTTGGACAATTAATGGTTAATTATAAAAAGATTAATTTTATATATTGATTTGGACAATTAATGGTTAATTATAAATTAAAGTCAGTCATTTGATTGATATATAACGGTAGTCTTTAATCATTATGTTTCCATATTTTCATGTTTTTATATGAATGCAAATTGATTGATTGTAATATATAAGGAAAATTATTACAAGGAAAATAGCAGTTATATGATTTTATAATTCGAAATCCGATTATATAAAAAAAATTGCAAGAGAAATTCTGGAATTTAGAAAAAAAAGAATAACAAAGCATGGTGATGCCACGTAGGATTGAGAGTTGTTGTGGGCTCTCAAATGCGTATCGGTATATAGAATTATATATAGATATATAGATTAGTGCTAATTCTTCGCTCATAAATTAAAGCTTAATTAAGTTGGTTTTGAATATTTTGACAGTGGAAGACGAGTAAGCATAAACCTGGGACTGCATGAAGTCTAGATCCTAGATGAGAACTATTGCAAAATGCAATATTGTTTATTTTTATACAGCAAAGGAGTTTGCTAATGCGGACGAAGATAGGAACTCACTTTTATGTTTGTCTGTCTATTTTTGTTTGATTTAATATTAGACTAGGTCTATTTTTTATTTTTTTTCTTGTTTGATTAATATTAGATTATGATAGACCTTTCATTCACTTTGCCACATTGTTGAATTGATATTCGATAGTAAGATATTCATTCTTATTTCATCAAGTCTAGATATACTACAATTCTAGAGCTATACAAGGTATGATATCAATTCTATTTCTGGAAGATGTCTATCTTTCTTAATCTACTCCATTGATTCCTTTCTTTCCTTTAGCTAACACTCCCCCTCAAGTTAAGTAGTGGGATTCCCAATGCTTAGCTTGCCCAATACTTCTTGAAATGTTTTAGCATTAACTGCCTTAGTCAAGATATCTGCAAGTTGATCTTCCGACTTGACATATGGAAGTTCAACGATCTTCGCTTCAATCTTTTCTTTGATGAAATGCCTATCAATCTCAACATGCTTGGTCATATCATGTTGAACAGGATTCTCCGAGATACTAATGGCCGCTTTATTGTCGCAAAACAACTGACATGTCTTTGATGAGAAAACACTGAGCTCTGTCATGAGTTTCCTTAGCCATAGTATTTCCGTAAGGCCATTCTTAATTCCTCGGAATTCTGCTTCTGCACTTGATAGTGCGACAACCTTCTGTTTTTTACTTCTCCATGTAACAAGATTTCCTCCAACAAAGGTGAAATATCCAAATTGTTGATTTCATATCATTTGGACTCCATTCAATCTGCATCTGTGAATCCACAAATGTCTAAGTGTCCATGCTTCTTAAAAGCAATCCATGCTCGATAGTTCCTTCAAGTCTCGAACAATCCTTATTGCGCTGCTCCAATGATCTTCTTGTGGTGAGTGCATAAATTGACTTACTTTCCTACAAAGATAAGCGATATACGGTCTAGTGTGTGATAGGTAGATAAGTCTTCCTACTAGTCTCGATATCTCCCCTGTCAATAAGTTTAGCTCCTTCAATAACTCGTAGCTTGTGATTTTGTAACATCGGGGTATCTATAGGTTTACAATCTAACATCCCGCCTCGCAAGTATATCAAGAATGTACTTCCTTTGGCTAATGAAGATCCCTCTTTGACCTCAACACCTCGATTCCTAAGAAGTACTTGAGAAGACCCAAGTCTTTCATCTGGAATTCACTAAACAAATTCTTTCTCAGATTGCTTATCTCCTCTATGTCATCTCCAGTGATGATCATGTCATCCACATAGATAATGAGACAAGTAATCTTCTCCCCATTTTTCTTGAGAAACAAAGTATGATCTGAGTTACTTTGTTTGTACCCATATTTCTTCATCGCTCAAAGGAATCTCCCAAACCAAGCTCTCGGAGACTGTTTCAACCCATATAAGGTTCTCTTGAGCTGACACACTTCTCCATCTTCGAATCCTTCTGCAAATCCTGGTGGAGGGCACATAAACACGGGTTTTGGAAGTTCTCCATGTAAGAACGCATTCGTCACATCGAATTGGTGGAGAGGCCAATCCTTGTTAGCTGCTATTGAAAAGAGAACTCTCAAAGTGTTGATTTTGCCACGGTGAGAAAGTCTCAAAGATAATCCACTCCATACGCCCGAGTATACCCTTTTGCTACTAATCTTGCCTTGTACCTTTCAATCGATCCATCCGGTTTACGTTTAATTGTAAACACCCATCCGCAACCAACCGCCTTTATCCCTTCTCGCAACTGCTCGACCCACGTGTTATTTCTTCGTAATGCTCTATTTCGGTGTTCATTGATCCTCCAATGTTCGGACTCCACGGCTTTTTCACATTTACGGGAATCTCTTCTTTGTAGAGAGTCGCCTCAAGGCTCGTGCCATCTTAGTTAAATTCCTTGTTACGAAATCGCCATACCATATTTGCTCTTCGTATTGATTCTCTCCGGGAATATCGTTTTGGAGGGACTCCTCGTGTCATGAGGTGGGAGGATATATCGGTCAGTGTCACCGTCTATAGTGTTATCCTCCTCTTCTCCTGATGCTGCAGTGTTAGTGGAGATCATATCCTCACTAATATTTGATTCAGAAGTTACCTCGGATATCAGAATCGGATTCTCAATGGGAGAGGACTTTGGGGACTCGGTGGAGGGTGTGCTCGGCGATAGTGATCACGATGTCTCTTGTTGGTCTACACAAGAATCGCTCGATTTGTACACAAGCCAACTTAGGTGGTCTCCATGTCTATTTTCACTCTCCCCGACCGCTAAGGTGGTTTGTGTAAGAACCCGGCCAAGAAAGTTACAGCTCATGGTGGTAACAATCTTCTTAGTTGTTGGATCAAAACATCTATACCCTTTTGGTTAATTCCATATCCTACAAAGACACATTTTGTAGCACATGGTGCCAGTTTGGTTCTTTCATGTTTGGGGATATGAACATAGACAGTACATCCAAAGACTTTTGGTGAGAGACTCAAGGATTCCGGGATTTGGGCTTGTTTAGATAACACATCAAGAGGGGTTTTCTTGTTTAGAATTTTTGTAGGAAGCCGATTGATCAGAAAAACAGAGGTTGCTACAGCTTCAGGCCAGAGAAAGACAGAGACACAAGATTCAATCATTAGAGATCGGGTTATTTCTAAGATGATCCTATTTTTCCTTTCAGCTACCCCATTTTGTTCAGGTGTATAGGCACAAGAGGTTTGATGGATTAAACCATTATTGGCAAAAAATTCAGACATCGAGTGACTAACAAATTCCCTCCCATTATCAGATCGGAGCGTTTGGATAGTAGTGTGGAACTGAGTTTTGACCATCTTAAAGAACATAACAAATTTATCAAACACTTCATATTTATGTTTCAAGAAATAAATCCATGTTACTCTAGTACAATCATCAATAAAGGTCACAAAATACTTAATGCTATTCCCCCCAATAACAGGTGCAGGACCCCACACATCAGCATGCACTAAAGAAAACATAGAATTAACTCTAGTATTGGAAGGTTTGAAAGATTGTCTATGGCTCTTAGCCAAAACACGTGTTTCACAAAAAATCTTTTGAATTGAAATGTTTGGGAATAAAAGTTTAAAATAACCAGAAGAAGGGTGTCCTAGTCTTTGGTGCCATAATCGAACTTCATCTTTCGTGGACCTTTGAGTTAGCATTGCACTACCATGATGAGCTGCCCCGTCCACATAATAGAGCCCTTGTTCCTCAGTGCCACGCCCAATGATCCTCTTCGTCCGGATATCCTGCAATACACGTAGTTTGGGAACATTAGCAAAGTACCGGTTCAGTTCCCGAGTCACATGGCTCACAGACATCAATCTTTGGGATAAGTTAGGAACAAACAAACAATTTGACAAACAGAGATTTGGAGATATCTCTATAGTTCCAGCTCCTGCAACAGTAATCAATTCCCCATTTGCCGTTTTGATAAAGGTTTTAGTAATCTTGGTGAAATTACTAAAATCTTTCATCTCCGGAGTTATTGTATCGGTGACCCCACAATCAAAATCCAGCCCTTTTTATGCACATTAGAATCATTTTTCACATGAAACACAGCGGAAACATCTCGTAAGGGTCCAAAACGATTAAAAGTATCTAAAATTGAATTTGTGAGACTCTGGGGGCCATTCTGCAAATTCTGAATTTCAAAGGGTAAATTGGGTAAATTGGGGATTAAAGGGTTAGGGATTTTGACCCTAACCCTCATTTTACCTCCACCGCCCTCCTCCTCGGTTCTCCTCTCAGATGCACGACCTACAAAGTTTCCGACGCCCACCGCTGCCGCCCACTCACCGATTTCTCCGGTGGGTGCGTTCTCCTTTCGATCGTCGTCCATGGAAAAATTTGTAGAGGCTCTCTTCGGCTTCTCCTCCCACCACTCAGGGTATCCGACTCTCAAGAAACACGTTTCACGTGTGTGTTTCTGTTTCCCACAGTGAGAGCACCAAAGCTTGCTTTTGTCCACCGGTCTGGAGCTGTTGGCGGCGGCGTTCTTGGCTGGCAGCGGTCGTGATGGTGCGCCGTTGCCTCCCCGATTTCTCTGGGCTCCGTACCCGAAGCCGATCTCTCCCGATGATGAGTCTGCGCTTCCAGCGCCTGTGGCGATTCCTCCAGTAGGTGTTGGGGATGGTGGCATGATTTGTCTTCGAGCCGCCTCCCTTTTCACCATGCCATAGGCCGCTTCGACTGAGGGAAGGGGGTCTTCTTTGAGGATATCTCGTCTGATTCCTTCGTATTTCTGATCTAGGCCTGCCAAGAATTTGAACAATCGCTTCGTGTTAGTGTGTTGTCTGAACTGCTTCACGCCTTTGTCGCAGCACGAAATTGGTTTTTTTTGACACCTATCGACATTAATCCATAACCCATGGATTTTCCGATAGTATGTTTCTAGATCCATATCTCCTTGGCTAATTGTATTTGCTTTTTCTTCCGGGTCGTAGATGAGGTATGGATCGGCCTTGTTCTCATAGGTAATCGCAAGATTATCCCATATTGCCTTTGCCGATTGATGGTGTGCGAAGTCGGCGATGATATCGTTCTCGATATTGTCGACGATCCACGAGAAGACTACGAGATCCGTTTCTTCCCATTCCTGGTATCCCTTATCCCCTTCGTTTAAGTGTTCGTCTCTGATGTGTGAGACTGCTCCTCTGCTTCCAATCGCTATCTTCATAAGTCTTACCCACAATGGATAATTTTTTCCATTGAGTTTGAACGCCACAGTGACATTCTTGCTTGTCTTTAACTTATGAACATCTTCGGCTGGTTTAGTTTCTTCGGTCTCTGACATTTTTGGCTGTAGGTTTGGTGAAGGAAGAGATTAAAAATTGTGCCTTTTGGCCGAGATTGGTATAAGGGCAATGATGAATTTTTTCTGAGCCCAAACCTGCTCTGATACCATGTTGAATTGATATTCGATAGTAAGATATTCATTCTTATTTCATCAAGTCTAGATATACTACAATTCTAGAGCTATACAAGGTATGATATCAATTCTATTTCTGGAAGATGTCTATCTTCCTTAATCTGCTCCATTGATTCCTTTCTTTCCTTTAGCTAACAATGATTAATTAATGAAAATATCACGTAGAACTAGTGGAATTAATTTAATGCTTCTTTTATATTTCTTGCCTTTCGTCTCTTATGTTTTGAACTTTTTGCATATATTCCTAAAAAAAATAAAAAATAGTTGCATATATATTTCTAAGGTAAGTATCACTTTAAATCCGATATTTTAATATTATTAAATAAATTTGGAACTACCGGAAATATTTTTGTAAATCTTATGCTATCGATTTTATACCAATTGTACACCCTCATCCATTATTCACCTTCAAATAGTTGACATGGCTCGTCCGATTGCCACAATGTTTTCAACAATTAAAAAAACTTACATGACACAAACTATGTTGCTAGATTGTTAGATACATCGTGACAATCCGGCGAGCTATATGAACTTTCCAGAGCCTAAAAATGGACTAGAGAAGAATTGTTACAAAAACGATAGTTCATGATTTAAAAAAATATTTTTTCAATAGTTAAGGATATAATTAATAATACAAAAAAATTTAAAATTTAAAGCAATATTTACACAATTTTGAATAATGGTTTATTTAATTATTTGCCCCTAAAAGCTATTTCCCCATCTCAATAAATATATGGCTCATTACTTTTTGGCATATACTTTAAGGAGTGTTGTATTTTATGTATAAAGTAGTGTGATCCATTAAATTTGAGCACCTTTTATAAGCAAAATTAATTCATTCTTTAAAATGAATCACTTTTAGTAGGACGATAAAAAAAATAACCACACTTATTGAGACAAAGGGAGTATTTTTACGAATATGGTTTAAATCTATAGTTCAAATTTGAGAACAATAAATTATGAAACAGTCAACTGATGAATATCTATCAATTTTGTACGCAGAGTCGGATAGTGCCGTTCTCCTTTTTCTGCTACATGAAGGATGAGGTTGTGAATAGGGTAAAGGTTTTTTCTACGGTATGTGAGCACCTAAGGTTATAGGTTAACATGTACATAAAATTATTGTTTTATAATATCATGATAACTATGTAGGATATATAATATTACGCATATAATTACAAATTGAAATAAAATAATTTTATAGATATTTTAGAATAACATTAATTAGTTTATTACATTTTACTAAAATTATATTTAATTTGGTTGAAACAGAGACTTCTTGACAAGAAAATAACTAAAAAAGTTAATCCAAATTAAAATAGGGTCAATGCTAGTCGCTAGATGCAACCATACTAGCCTCGGAGTCAGTTCACGATTCAAGTAGTTGGACCAAGTCGATCCTACAGCTATTTTAATTCGAAAACAATGCCCTTTCCTAAAATTACTATATGTGATGGATTATGGGAGGAATGTCTACCGGTATGAGGGAGTGTCTCTGTTTATAAACTCAAGCACCCACTTAAACCTAGCTCTAGCTACAGTTGCTTGTAGTTGAGGAGAGGAAGCAAAGAAAAAAAACTGAAGCTACTAGTTGGGCTTCAACAAATTATGTAGCAAATTTGCAGCAGCAAACAAATTCAGCTCTCAAACAAATCCATTTAATAGAAATTTATATTCACTCTCATTAACTCTCGAGTCTCAACAAATTATGTGATTCTCAAACAAATACAATTGAATGCAGTGAATGACATGGCTGCTTGCTTGTTGTCTGCAATCCAACAAACTAATTGTTCTGCTTTCTGTGCCGAAAATAAAGGTAGAGACATGTCTGTGTGTAGAACAGGCCATCCAGTAAACTGGGCCCTATTTTGTGATGTTGGGCTGTTGAAATGAAGAAATTAATTGGGTCATAATTTGTGATGTTGGGCTATTGAAAATAAAGAGATGAATCAGATTTTTAAAATATTGTCTGGCAAATTAAGTGACCCCATATTAAAATATTTTTTGAATAAAAATAAAAAAGCAAGTTGGCATTTTTAAACAAGAGAAACAAAAAAAAGAGAGAAAATAAATGGATGTGGTCCACGAGAGTTGTTGATGTACAAAGGAATTCCAAATATTTTATGAGCCCGACCATTTATTATCCTTTTCAGCATTTGTTTTTAAGAAAGGGTCAAGTTTAAATTTTGTGCTACTTGGGCCATTCTTGTGTGATTTAGGCTACCAAATTAAAGTATATAAGTCCAATTTTGGAGCAAAATTATGAAGTTCAAATGCAATATCAAAATTTAAATTGAAGAACTCCTAAATACGAGTATAAACTTTTTACAAACTCAAGTTCAAGTCCAAGAATTTCTGAATACGAATATAAACTATTTATAAATTCAAAATTGAAGTTCGATAACTCTTAAATAGGAGTATAAATTATTTACAAATTCAAATTCAAATTATATACAAGTCCAAGAACTTCTTGAAACTAGTATAAGTTTTCTAACAAATTCAAAATTGAAGAACTCCTAAATACAAATATAAATTGTTTATAAATACAGAATTCAAGTTTAAGAACTCCTAAATACTAGTATAAATTGCTTACAAATTCAAGTTCAAAGTCAAATTCAAATTCAATGACTCCTAAATACTAGCATAAACTATTTACAAGTTCAATTCAAAATTCAAATTGAAGAAGCTCCTTGAAACTGAGTCTAAACTTTCTAACAAATTCAAATTAAAGAACTTCTAAATACGATTATGACATATTTATAAATTCAAAATTCAAATCTCAAAAACTCCTAGAAACAAGTATAAACTTTCCGATCAAACCAAATCCAGAATTGAAGAACTCGTGAATATGAGTATAAAAGTGTAATTGTAACATATATACATATATGTTAATTGTAACATATATACATAATAAGTATGAAAGTGCTTCTTCCCCAATAAATGATAAACCTTAAAAAAATTTAAAGTATCAAAGTGCTCAAACTCAACATGATTAAAGCTAGTAGAAGCTCGATTTGATGGATAATTTAACAAGTTCAAATTTATTCTTTGAAATTTGAACAATTTAATAACACCAAAATTAATAAAGGGAATGTGAGCATCACAAGTTAATGAGTTATTTCTAACTATCCCCTACGGCAAAAAGTTAATCGGAACAATTATCACGCCATTAATTATTCATTTTCATCCTTATTTTTCGAATATATTTCGAATATATGACTAATTGAAATATAACAGGTAGCACTCTGAAAGAAAGGGTAGATTGATCCCAGATTAGCGTGGAAAACAAAATCCTATCTTTTCTTTCTAAATGAATGCAATGTTTGAATTGGCAACAATATCTTTGATATGTTTGGTAACCGCTATTTCCAAGGAAAAAAAATTCAACTTAATTGTCAAAAGATTGAAATTCGGTCTCTCGGCGCGCTCCAAAAATTAAGCACAAAGACGAGACGGTGTATACATATATAAATACGTAGCGGTATCGAATATGATTAGAAAGTTTTGCCGCTTCCCCCCACCCAAAAAAAACATGGAGCAACTTAAAGGAGGGAAAATCCCCAGAAAAGTAGTTAAAATGCCCATGTCGATGCTGACACAAGAAGAAGATTGCGACTTGGAAGATGATGATATGATGAGTCTAGTGGCTGCGGACTCGTACGATGGTGGTGCCGATGATGATGTCCATGTTGATGACGATGCTCCCACCAATAAGAGGAGGGAGATTGTTGATCGAGTAAATCCAGAAGATTATCCCCAGTTGGCCATGTTTCTGAGACAGAATCATTTGGAAGAAGAGCTCCAACAGAATTGGACGGTGGTTGGGAATCACAACGCCACCATGCTAGAACAAAACTGGATCCAAATTATGAACAAGCAAATGGACCTCGCCGCCGCCAAGATGGATCTCGTAGGCGATATTTTTGAATTGATTAACAACAAAGCTAATTTGTTTCACTTGTCCTAGTCCTACTCCTGCTTCTATATTTCTTTTTTCTTTGTTTTGGAGCATAAAAACATATTATTATCATTTAATATATCTAAAGAAGTGCTTGCTTTCGATATTGGTTTCTTCTTCATTGTACTTTTACTATATAGTCATTATCTTATGCTTTAATTTTAGTTATCTGGAAGTATTATATTGTGGTATATATCAGAAATGGGGATGTTGTATTATATTACTGTAATCTCCCGAAGAATTAAAAGCCAAATTACGATATTTAGAACTCGTAAATTAGAATTTCGCCGAGATATTAAATTAGAAAGATATTGAATAATGATTTCGATTGATTACGAAGAAATGAATTCCTATTATATATTCACTGAGAATTGTGAATTAAGGAATAGAACGTTATAAAGTGTTTCGGCAGTATTATTTTAACGTCGATTGCGTATCGATAGTTAAAATTTAATGAAATTTTCTAAGTGACGAAGCTTAGAATTAAATTCCACTATCAATGGAATAATTTAATAAAGTGATTACGACTTTATTACGACCATTTCGAGATGAGTCGATAATTAACGTTTTGAGACGTTTCAAACGTTAACTTTTAGAGAGGAAATGAAAAATGGGTTTAATGATCAAGGAATGATAATATTTAAATTCCTATGATTATTATATGCAATTAGAGTATTATTGTAATAACCCGAAAAATTTAAAACTTCTTTTAGTGATGTTTAAATCACTTATTTGAGGTTCTTAGACCTTAATTATGTTTAAGGTAACCAACGAAACGAATTAGAACCGATTCGGAGATCGAAAACTTGAGAAATCAAAAACTAGTGACTAGTCCTACCGGATTAGGATTTTTTCGAATAGCCTAAACCTAGAATGAAAGATCGAGAATGAATCTTGACAAAAGGATTTCATTTCTAGAATCCTCTCACGAAAACATGTGAGAAGCCAAAGAATGAGAATTTTCGGACATACTTGCCCGGTCAGTCTTAAAAGCACTATTTACGAGTCGGATTAGCTTTCTGTCCGTGCTAATCATGATAATTATTGATAACACTCAAAATCATGAAGGGATATATTATTATGAAGTTAGAAATTATAAGAATCAATTTCTGAAAGAAATTCCTGAAGAACTTAACCGAACGTCGGGAAATATACCGGGAGAACCCTAAATTGATATGAACGATCCGAAACTTGAACCAATGGTCTAAATAAATAAAATATGATTTATAAGATTCGAATAAATTATGAAAGCTCAAGAATTCAATAGAATTTCGAATGAGCATAATTTAATCGCCGAACGCTGTTTTTCAGCGATAACTCGGAATTGACTTATCGGACGCCGTCCGAGTTTCATGAAATTTTTATAAATATTGAAATAAGTCTTTTAAAGGCTATTTAAGAAAATAAAACTTTAAGGTTCCGATAAATCAATCGAAAGTGCGATAAAACTTAAAGGGTCGGTATTAACATGCCAAATCGGGTAATTTGACCATTCATTCTCCCAACTACCACCAACACCTCCCCAAATGAGCTCACAACAGCTCTTTAGGCTGCCAAGACAGTAACATTTCGTCCATTTGCAGTCTCTCTCTTTGAGACCTATTTTCTCTCTCTAGATTCAAATCATCTCTTTTACTATTCCATGTTCTAAGCTTTAATCCCCATTTTTGTAATACCCCGCGTCTCCACAATATATTATATCGAATTACCTAAACCTATTAAGGTTTGCGTTCAACTTAGATTATTAATCGAGCTGAAAGAATTATGTTTTATCGAATACTTAATTGCTATGTGTATTGGATATTCGAGAAGCGAATCAAAGATTAATCGAAAAACGTTAACAAATCGGATGAATTATATCACGATATATGTTATATCGTACCTTTCAAAAATCCCTATAAACTTTTTCCTTAATTTCCTCCCACTTTTCAGCCCTTAACATCAGGGTACCTTTTCTTACACACCTACTCCATCACTAGCTTGTACTATATATCAAGTAGCAACAAAGTTAATAATCAGTAACAACACTCCATTCATTTTTCTCGACAACTCCAAACAAGTGAGAGAGAAATATAATTCATTCAGTTCAAGGAGCTTGCTGATCTACCACCAAGGAGAAGAAAAATTTCAACAAGAACAAGACTACTCCTTTCAGGTTTCATATATACTTAACCTTACTTTATTTCAATTTTATATACTTAAATCTCCATGTAATACAATAGAGTTATATGAAACACATAACTAAGATTTTCCCCACAACAACAGATTTGTAAACAAATCACAATCTCGTTCCTAGTTATGTCCTTATATAAGTTTTGTAGGAAATAAAATGACTTGATTCATTAAACTCTACGATAGACCAACATGATCTGTTCACATAGCATATTTCAACACAAATTCTCAAGACCATAGTTCCACAAATAATTCTACAATAAGATCATGACCAAAATATATACACACATATGAGCGTTAGCTACAATAGACTGCAATACACAAAAAAACAAACAAACAAATAAAAGGGTGAACAACCATAGCCGACGGCGATGTCCGTATCGGTGGCGAAAATTTCTTGCCGTCGTCATTGGAGAAAGCTCGATGACGAAGCCCGATTGAATGTGACAGGGGTATGGGCGAAAGAAGAGATGACGTCTTCGTAGCTTTGGGCGTGGTGCTCACCGAGGAAGGAAGAGACGATGTTGTCGGCCGCAGATCGGCTGGCTATACATGTCGGATTCGGTGGCGGCGACATGATAGAAGAATGAGCGTCGATCCGAGTAGGGCGAGGAGAAAAATTAGGAGAATGCAAATGACATGGTGGGTGTGGTGCCACCGTAATCGATCACGGATATGGTAGAGACGACGACGACACAATGGAAGAAAGAAGGGGATGTGTCTCCATGTGTCTGCGGCAGAAATAAGGAGAGAGACGGAGGTTAGGAGAGAGTGAAGGAGGTAGGCAAAGGATGGTGTGTTGGCCGTGGTGTCGCTGGAGATGGAAGGTGCGACGGCAGTCACGATGATGACGCATCGCCGAAGGAGCCGGGTCAGCGGTGAAGCTGCCGAGGAGATGAGAGGGGCGCCGCCCCCTATGAGGAAGAGAGAGAGAGCTAAGAAATGAGTAAACTAGGGCTCCTCTCTTAAAATGGGTTCTAGTTTAATTTGTGTGATGGGCTGAAAATACTTAAACGTTAGTGGGCCGTGTATTAACTAATGAGCCCATTCGAAATTATAGTGTTGGCTGAGATTTATTTCCATTGTGAGCATAAGTTGGTCTGAAATTATATTATCTTAGGACCCAATTGAATTAGTTTAATGGTAAGGCTGAAAAGGAATAATGTGTGGTGACCCTTTTAATTACTTCTCCGCCCATTGGATAATTGTAAGGAAAATAAATGGGCTGATTTCAATTCTCAATTCCTTAGCCAATAAAATATTTTTAATCAAATAATAAAATTTATCAATTCACTAGTTCGTGAATTAATTAAACATGTTGGGGCTACCCAATTAATTTAATTGAGCTTGTGCCGTTAATTAAGATTAGAAGTGAATCTTTTATTAGACTATTAATTGGACTTAATTGGCGAAGTCTAAAGTAGTTAATTTGGATTTCCAATTTCTAATAAATAAGATTGAGCAAATGAATTAATTTAGACTCATAAATTAAGCTAATGAATTAGCATTGAATTATGAATTAATCACTTAAGATTCGCTCAACTTTCATAATTTCTTAGCTATCGTTTTAATCTTAATTTATCGCCCAAATGAGGCGTTATTAAATCTCTAAGTGATTAGGGAATGCGTGAGAAATTCTAGCGATTAAGTAATATTTATAACGCTAGTATAAGCAGAGAATACAAATTCTCTAATAAAATCTTTAATAGAATGAAATCACGAACTCCTTTCAAGAAGAATTATCCTTCGCTTTAGATGTCTTATTTATTTTTCTACGATAAAGGTCAAGCGAGGAAGTGAGGATAGAATAACGATGAGAAGTCCTTGGATTCATGAGTAAGCTTTGCAATCGGTGGGCTCTCTTGAAACAAAATGGCATGCATGTCATCTCAAAGCATGATTTACAAAAGCTTTATGAAATATTATTACATAAACTGTTATTGACTGCCAAATGTTTATGTTTTGTTGTGATCCTATCTGAGATTGGTATATCCAATGTGGAATGTGAATGAGTTGGTCCCCCAACGTAAAAAAAAGGGTAACGATCAGATCCGACTTAGTTAAGGACTAACTCGGATTGTGTACACGTGTGACTGTGTGTTAAGGTTAGCTACCTCGACCGGTCACGGCGACTCTGTGTAGGTGGCCACCTTCATAGTGCGCGAATGAATGGGTGAATGAATGAATGATCAGATATGGTACAACGTGAATGAAATAGTCAGGCCTGACGCTTTTGAGAAACGATAAAATGTTTGATAGGCATGAGTCTTTCAACTAAAATCCTCATGTGCTATTGTAGGCAGTTCAATTATTTTAAATAAAGAAAATGTTTTCGGCAATGAGTCCACTGAGAACTTTTGTACTTAGCCCTGCATATTCGTTTTTGATGTGCAGGTTGAGCAATGATTGACGATGGGTGCGAGGTGGTGCAGAGTGGCAGTTATTTTGATGCTTTATTAGAAAGGTTTCTAGAACCTTGGGCATGCATCGTCATATGCATGTCCACACGTTTATTGCTGCCTAACTCTGATATTATTTGATTTCTTGATTATCACTGTTTTCATACCGTATTGACCTTGAGGTCGTACCTCGTTCCTTGAATTGTGCCCTGATTGGGTTATATTTGAACCTTGAACCTTTTGACGAGTCCTTCTGTGACTTGAGTTGGTATTGAATAACTTATCCCTTTTTAGTCTATGCTTATTGAGTAGTTAAATGGTTAATTATATTGATTAGCTATGTTTATATCCGCAACTTTATCATACCGGTGACGATCCATATGATCCGTACTTCCTTGGGAAGTCGGGTCGTCACAAAGTGGTATCAGAGCGATTATTCGCTCTGAACCCTAGAAATCCTTTCCTTGAATCTTAAGTTGAAAGTCGAGTCTATAAATTGTTTATGTTTGACTGCTACTACACTGCACTCCATCGTCGTCCTGCTCAACGAGGAAGAAGGTAACTATCTCAACTGAAAATTATTTTGAAATGATGGAAGTCTATGAAATATGAAATGGACTTACAAAAGTCGCGTTGTTTTGAAGTTTGAAATATGTTTGAAAGGAGAAAAGTCTCAAAATTTCAAATGGAGTTGTTGTTTCCAAGGATTTTGGAAAAAAAAAATGAATGATTGAAATTGAAAAGTTATTTTCAAAATAACTGGTTGTTAGGTTGAAAAGAGTTGAAAACTCTGGGAGATTGATAAAGGAATGATATGAGAATACCTGTTTATCGCAATGTGTTTACTCCTATATACAAAGCATGCTAGAGGCATAATGTAAATGAGTATGTTT
Source organism: Salvia rosmarinus (assembly GCA_036937905.1). NCBI lineage: Eukaryota > Viridiplantae > Streptophyta > Magnoliopsida > Lamiales > Lamiaceae > Salvia > Salvia rosmarinus. Next base: position 110,312,550 of record CM072819.1, read on the forward strand.
CCCCATGAGAACATAGACTCTTAAGACGCATGATCCCTATTGCATCGAACTTAGTATGAAAACATAAGGTATCCCCGATGGAACGGAATCCTAAGGAATAACGAGAACATAGAAATTTTAAGAATCCCAATACGAACGGATCTGAGGATGACAACGCGATGAGTCCATGATGACGAAGCGATTACTTAACTGGAGGTTCGCACTGCTATGAATCCCAACATCTCTATGTGAAGGAATTCCGAACACCATACGTGCTATCTCTGTCTGTAATACCCCGATTATTTAAACTCCTAATTACGAAATTAATTTCGTAAATTAGAATATTATTATAATAATTTGATTATTTATATATCGAATAATGATATCGATTATTGTTGGAATAATAAATTCTATGTTTTATTCACGATGAATGTGAATTGAGAAATACTGAATATGTAACGATTTCATTGTACTAATTCTCGTCGATTACGTATCGATATTTATATGCTCGTGATATTTTCTAAGTTTTAAGCTTAGAATTTAAATCCATTATTATTGGAATTATTTAATAAAGTGATTATAGCTTTATTTCGACCATTTTGAGATGAGTCGATATTTAAACGTTGAGACGTTTCAAACGTTAACGTTTAAAGATGACTTGAGAATCAAGTCTAACAATCAAGGAATTATGATATTTAAATTCCTATGATTATTTTATATAATTGGAATATTATTTAGCATTGAATTAATGCTAGAAAATTTTGGAATTATATTTTTGATTATTAAGATTCTCGAAAACCCTAAATCGAGAATTAGGGTTTTCTACCTATGGATTAATTCCGATAAATTTTTCCTATGATATAATTTATCATTTAGGACATATATTATGATATATATCTACTTATAGCATGGAAATCAATTTTTGGGCATTTAAAATGTGAAAGTGCCGAAAACATCCTATGTGATGTAACATAGGATTATTTAATTTTTGATCTTCCAATTTGTGTTATATCTTAAGTGTAGTATTAATACACACTTACCAAGTAAAATTTGTAAATGAAAATATTCTTGCAATTTGTTTGTGAGAGTGGCCGATTTTGTTGACCAAATTGTGTACAAAAAGCTCGATTTTCTTTGTACATGATTACATATATTTTGGGATAGAGTGTATAATTATGCACATGCATGATACATTGAAAAAAATCTGATTTCTCTCCCTCCATACACACATAGCCGACGGCTCCTATGTACAAGCCAAAGGATTTAAATTGTTTCAATCAAAAACTTTATTAAAGCAATTACAAGAGTTACTTGTAAGAGATATTTTAGGTGACATAATCACCCTTTGACTAATTTAGTTCATTTGTTCTGTGAGAGAGAGAGAGAACCGAGGGGTGCTTGTAGTGTGTAGTCTCCTTTTCTTTTAAATTACTTATGTATATATTTACTCTTGAACACACTTAACACATCACACTTGCATATTCTCATTTTCCCTCAACTCTGCCGTGACTCTCCAAAGAAACAAACCAAGCCATTTCTTCATCTTTCCTTCTCCATTTGCTTGAGTTCTTTTCTCCTACAACAAATCAATACCGTTAAAAGGTTAGATATGGAGCGAGCTTCGATTATACCCTAAGTTTTTAATTTTCTAATGGTTAGATTTAATTTTCAAGCATGGTTATTAAGTAAGAAAGTATGCTATGCATGATACTTGTTTACTAATAATGTGTAATAAGATGATTTATAAGCATGTAGCATGTTTAAATTGATATTTAAAATGTTATGAGATTATCTCCTAGGTACCGAAAATTTTCTTGAAGGATTTGAGTATGAATTAATGATATATGGTGTTGTAGTAGCTATAGTGATTTATTGGGAATTTATAAAATCCTATGCTTAGTTTTTAAAATTACCAAAATTTTGTAGAAATGCTAAGTTATTGTACAATTTTTTTTATATGCTTGATATAATAGCATATTGTTGATCTAGGGTATTAATTATGTCATATTGGAATTTATTATAAATTTTGGATATGTATAGCTAATTTTTCTCCAAATGGCCGAGACCTAGGAGCTTATGTTCTATGGTTTAATTTGTATTATTATATGATGTTATGATGATAAAGTGTTACACTATAGTATTTTTAAACATAGTGTAATTTAATTAGAATTTTATAAAATGTTTAGTATATAGTTGATGAAAACCGAAACCTTGAACATTATACCTTTAATGTAGAAATTTCATATGTTAAACTTTAGGTTATAATTATGTTATAAATTAAGGTTAGAGCCTTCTATAATTTAATTATAATTTTAGGAAGTTATTTGATAATTATTGGAAATTTTCGAGACCTATATAGTGATATAGGTGAGTTCCAAATTTTTCTATAGTAACATTAATACATATTAATGACCATAGTGTAAAATAATACACTATATGAATTTAGAGAAATTTTTATAACAAGCTTGGAAATTATAGCTCATAACCGTGAGCTATATTGATTTTTATTAAGGATTTTAAATCCTTTTTAATCAAGAAAATAATATATATTATATGTCTAGAAATTAATTTAGACATATTAAAATTTTCGAGAATTTTAAACATAGAATATTATGTTTACTAAGAAACGTTATATTAAATAACGTTAAAAGCATAAATAATGCTTAAAGTATTAAAAGATTAATATTGAAAGAAAATATTAATCAAAATTATCGATTCGTGAAAATCGAAGATAAAAGCTTTTGAAAAGAAATCGATTGAAAATCGATTTATATTGATTAAAATATGAGTTATTGAAAATTTAATAAGAAAAGTCAAATGGTTGACTTTCGAAATTAACGTCTTAAATACGTTAGTTAAATACGTTAATACGTGAAAACGTATTACTTTTATAAGAATATCTCAATTGTGAGAAAAGATTTCATTATTGAAATCACTTTATTGAATAACGTTATTATCGTTAATTGTTTAACCTAAAAGGTTAAAATGAGATCGTAGATCATATTACTCTCTCGATATCGAGAATTATTTTATTGATATACGCGTCGTTTCAACGTATTAAGGCGTATAAAGAATCATCGAACTTGAATTATTAATTTAATTATCAAAGTTGAATGAACTTTGAAAATCTCGGCGTACAACGCACTAAGCGTACATTTTGCGTAAAGGTGGGGCGTGAAGTTCACTCGCAACGAGGAGAAGAGCACGCGTAGTGAAATTCGAGGTTCCGAAGTAAAGGTGGGCTTTACTATACTTAAACTGGTAGAATTTTACCAAATAATTTATTTATGATGCTTTATTGCAAGCAAATAATTATGAACCGATTTATTTAATTACCCGCCCAAAATGTTTATGTTTTATGATGTATCCAATCCATGATTGTTGATGCATAATGTTGGGTAGCCCCACTTTATGACATGCTTGAATTCGTATTCTTGGAAGTACCCCAAGAATGATGGAGAATTCGTATCCCGTCTTGAAATGGCACGGATTTTGTGCACCGATTATTTTGTATTTGTGTCTTTGAAAGGGTGCTTTCGGTCGGTCACGGCGTCTGTGAGAGGAGGCCTCTCCGTAAGCAGGAATTGTTGTGAATGATTGATTGTGGTGGATGTGGATCATACATACGTGGAAAATGCTTGGCAAGCGATATTTATTGAAAATGACGAGAAAATATTTAGTAAGCACGAGTATTTCAAATTAAAACCTCGTGTGTTCTTGTGATGGGCGAGTAATTTAAAGCGTGATAAATTATTTTGGCATGAGCCATCGAGTGCATTATTTTACTCACCGCATATTTGTTTTAAATGTGCGATTGAGTAGTAATGATGGTGATGGAGCGGAGATGTTGAGTAGTCGAGGGTCTTTTGGTATTTATTATGTTTGAAAGAAAGAACCTTGGGTGCATAAATCATATATGCATTCACATGCTTTCGCCGCATATTACGAATATTTTGTATGTTATTGTGATGCTTGTATCTGTCTCGAATTATAGAACCCATGTTAAAGGAACTCGTAGCCTTTACATTTGTATATGACTTTTGCCTTGTGAATAAGGGTTGAATTGCTTTTGCCTTGTAAATAAGGTTTGATTATTGAAGTTCGATAAATGTTATTCTGAAACCTTTTGGTTATTTTTATAAATTGTTTTGCATTCACTGTTCCAAGCTCCAGTTCTCTCTAATCTGTCCTTTGGATTAGAGCGGCTGTGACACTATCGTGGCGATAACGAAAAATCAAAGTATAACGTTATGAAAGTATGAAAAGAAAGATCTAATTGTAAGTATTGAAAGAACGCATATGATCGATGTTATAATGAGAATAGAAATAAGGAATTCAGGACCCAATGAGAAAGTGTGACCACTTAGCCTTTACCCGAAGGCTAGACATCGAACGTTTGTTCTATCCTAAGGAACCATGCAGTCTCTTCCTAGAGACCAAACCATGAAAGTAGTTTCAAAGAACTTAGGAAAATAAGATGGCTCGAACTGTGTTCACGACTAGGCGCCATCTGTCCTCTAGGACCACCCCCGAGGAGGTTATACGTTCGTACTGCTCTTACCAGATGTGCCACGAAGACGACCTTGGCGAGTTTTTGGCGCACTTCACACGTCACTGGGCTGCTGCACATGTCCGGGGTACATCGCATTATGACGGTGTACTCTGCCTGATTATGAGACTGCCATCTGACTGGCAGGGCTACGCCCGTGAGATATCGGCGGACTACATTTACCGACGCCGAGAGAGCTTTGACCTGGAGGCGGATCTGCCTCGCTTTGCTATCCACTTGAGCTATGTATTCATGGTGTAAGGAGCTGCACCACGTGGGCCGTATCTCCCCGCACGGGAATACACTTGGCACGACGAGATTCCAGAGTGGCTCCATCCAGAGGTGCCCCGTCTAGCAGTTGATGGACTCGTGTTCTTGCCCGGCAGTGGCAGGGACATGTTCGAGGCTAGACCTTCCCTTCCTCGAAAACTCACTTTTTCGGTCCTACGCCTAGCGTGATTCGAGCCCGTCGTTGCAACCTGGACCATCACTACCGATCATTATGTCAGCATCCGTCTCTACCTACTGGCTCTCCCCTAGCTCAGTTGTCCCCGCCCCCGCATGGACCCATGTACCATGATACTGTGGAGGTTGATGATCCATGTGGCCTAGCTGCAGGCACTGTGAGAGGAGCTTGTGCCCGTCTTGCTGCTACTCCGTTTTCAGCCGCTGCTTTCAAGGAGATCACGACTGAGATCCACCGAGACCTGGCTGTTATAGGAGAAGTTAGGGTCATTGGAGTCCGAGAGCCCGTGGATCCCACATTCGATGCTGAGGTCATAGAGGAGGAGGATCCAGAGGAAGACCCTGATGAAGACCTGCCTCCTAACGATGAGATAGAAGGAGTAGACAGTACCCATACTCCCGGTTCTGACTCCGACATGATGAGCCATATCTATACCCCGGGCGATTATGGATCTATTTATTAGGATAAGATGGTGTTTGTCTATATACCCTTGTATATCTTTTGATGCCTACGGAAACGATGAGTCGTTCCGACATGAAACCTTATTCTGATGACCACGTTAGCATTAAGATTTTTGTATGCACCGTGACTAGGTACACTGAGTGATGTTGATGTTAATTTTTTGGAGCATCATACTCCGTACCTGACCTTTTGTGGATCTTAAAAGCGATGATGAAAGTCTTCGTAGAGACATTTGATTAGATATGATGATAGCTCCCCGAGAGCTTTGGTTTTTAAGGTTGTGATATGTGGTGTTCGATCACGTGTTAGATTTATGCTTATGATCATATATACAGACCGTGCTAAGATATTATGATCCTGAAGGATGGTATAAGAAGATAATTGATTACGTATATTTATGAAAGATAGAATGCCGTCGAGAAACAGTGAGGTAACACCCGAAAGTGAGGACACTCTAGCACTACCACTGTCGGCAAGAAGGGTTGAGGAACTATTCCTCAAGCAGAACCCGCCAACTTTCAACGGGACTAGGAATCCCGTGGATCTTGAACTTTGGATTGTTTTGGGCGAATCTTTAACTTCCTTCACGCGCCTCTTAGAGCGCTTGTCATGCGTTGCCTTCCAGATGACTGGTGCCGTCGACTTCTGGTGGGAGGCAAAGAGGAAGACTCTGTCGGAGGAGGAATTAGAAGATTTCTCTTGGGAGGAATTTAAGGAGGAGGTGTACGAGAAGTATATTCCTAAGAGTTACCGGAAGAGGAAAGAACATGAGTTCTACAACCTGCGACAAGGAAAGACCAAGGTCACAGATTACGACCGTGCATTCTGCGAGATGTCGCGGTATGCGCCTCAGTTGGACGACACCGATGAGAAGAGGACTGAGAAGTTTCGGGCGGGACTCCGCCACGAGATCAGGGTGTCGCTAGCTGGTCACGGAAATCTGACTTACCGTGAGGCCCTCAGTCGGGCATTGGACATTGAGGCTGCTATGCCTGAGGACAGGACTGTCGCAGTACATCCCTCGAATCACCAAGGGGATCGTGGAAAGAGGAAGTGGGAAGGACCCCACCAAAGTCAAGGATCAACACTGGCCAGGCCGACAGGAGGCCATGGCAAGGGAACAACGTGTCATCTAGGCACGAGCAAGGAAATGGCCGCCCCAACATGCCCAACCGAGTCCAGCCAATCCGGGCTATCCAAGCTCAATCGTTCCAGCAACAACCCCTGATTCAGTACTTCCAGCCGAATCAACGACCATATCAACCACGGCGGCAACGACAACAACAATGGCGACAGCCACAGCAGCAGTACCGACAGCCCCAACAACAACAACAGCAGAAGAAACCGCAACAACAACAACAACATCATCAACAACGACAGCGCCACGCAAGCCGGGGCTCGCCATCGAAAAGAGTTCCCACAGGGGCCGCAAGGAACCAAGGAAACTTGGCGGTATGGAATACTCTTCCAATTACCTATTATCCTCTTGTTTGATCTTGGCGCTCGCGTTCTTTTATTCTTTGAAGCATCGCGAGAAAACTTAGGATTAGATCTAACGCTGAACAAATCATGAGAATATCTTCTCCAGTAGGAGGCATAAGAACGGTAACCCACGTATGCTCGAACCTAGAACTTGGACTAGGCTCACTTAAGGTCTCGACAGATAACCTTCACGTCATACCTACGATAGATGTGGACATAATCCTAGGAATGGATTGGTTGATCGAACATAATGCGACCATCCTGTGTAATGAAAGGAAAATTTCTTTCCAACATCCCGGAGAGAAACCTACAGACTTTCACGGGATCAGCATGGGGAGGAGAGTCCCAATCATATCCGCGCTACAAGCAAGGACGTTGTTGAACAAGACCGAGAACCATGCTTACCTCGTCTATCTTCAGGAGGAAGACCAGAATGAGAGAATGATAGAAGACGTCCTGATCGTGAATGAGTACCCCGATATATTTCCAGATGAACTACCGTGATTACCACTGAACCGACAGATCGAGTTCACGATTGACCTCGAACCAGGTTCTACCCCCGTGTCAAAGGCCCCATACTGGAGGGCACCAAAAAAATTGGAGGAGTTGAAAATCCAGCTGCAGGAACTCTTGGAGTTAGGTTTTATTAGACCTAGTGTGTCTCCATGGGGAGCACATGTCCTTTTCGTGAAGAAGAAGGATGACACTTTGAGAATGTGCATAGACTATCGAGAGTTAAATAAGATAACTCTTAAGAATAAGTATCATTTGCCCCGAATCGACGATCTGTTTGATCAACTTAAGGGAGCAGGAGTCTTTTCAAAGATAGATCTAAAGTCGGGATACCATCAACTAAGGATTAGACCAGAGGACGTACCTAAAACGGATTTCCGTACAAGGTATGGTCATTTCGAATTCATCGTTATGCCCTTTGGACTTACAAATGCCCCAACAGTATTTATGGATATCATGAATAGGGTATTTCACCCGTACTTAAACTAATTTGTCCTTGTATTCATAGACGATATCCTGATATACTCCAAGAATAACCAAGAACACAAAGAGCACTTGAGAACGGTGCTGCAAACATTAAGGCAAGAGCAACTCTTCGCTAAGTTTAGCAAGTGTGAGTTCTGGTTAGGCGATGTGACATTCTTAGGTCACATTGTGTCCACCGAGGGAATCAAAGTGGACCCCTCGAAGATCGATACAGTTCGAGAATGGGAATCACCAAAGAACCCGAATGAAATTCGGAGCTTCTTAGGGCTTGCCGGCTATTATCGAAGATTTATCGAAGGATTTTCAACGATAGCCCGACCCATGACCCAATTGTTGAGAAAAGGAATCAAGTACACTTGGACCGCCGAGTGTGAGGGTAGTTTCCAGAGATTGAAGGAGTTGCTAACAACAACACCTGTACTCGCAATACCCGAAGCAGATAAGGAGTACACAATCTACACAGACGCTTCGAAGAATGGGCTAGGATATGTTCTGATGCAAGAAGGCAGAGTTACTGATTATGCTTTAAGACAGTTATGCCTACATGAATTGAACTATCCTATGCACGACCTGGAATTAGTAGCGGTCGTACACGCCTTAAAAATTTGGAGACACCATCTCTATGGGGTTAGATGTGAGATCTATAATGACAATAAAAGCCTCAAGTATTTCTTTGAACAGAAAGATCTTAACATGAGGCAACGTAGATGGTTAGAACTAGTGAAAGATTACGACTGTGGTATCAATTACCACCCAGGCAAGGCTAATGTTGTAGCCGATGCTTCAAGTCGAAAATCCCACCCTAGTTTGGGATGTCTCCTCAGTCCTGAGGAGATACTTATAAAGGAATTTCAGAGGATGAACATCGAAGTCATAGACTCGTCTCTTACAATAGAGGACTGTATTGCAACGTTGATTGCAATCCCGGACTTAAGAGCCCGAATCTTAGAAGCTCAGAGGAAGAGCAAGAAGCTAGAGGAAGTACGAGCCAATATCAAGGACAACAACCACAAGAATTTCAAAGAAGCAACAGTTAACGTTTTGTTGTATAACGGGAGAGTGTGTGTCCCAGCAGACGAAGGGCTTAAGAGCGAGATCTTGAAAGAAGCCCATGAGACTTCTTACACCGCACACCCCGGAAGCACCAAAATTTACCAAGATCTCAAGGAGAAGTTTTGTTTTGGTGGGATGGAATGAAACGAGACGTAGCTTCATTCGTAGAGCGTTGTTTAACGTGCCAACAAGTTAAAGCACTCCACCAACGACCGTATGGAACCTTACAACCGCTAGACATACCGGAATGGAAATGGGATGATATAGCCATGGATTTTGTTATCGGGCTACCCAAATCACAAAGAGGAAATACCGCTATTTGGGTCATCATCGATCGTTTGACCAAGAGCGCGCATTTTCTACCCATTCCGATAACACATGGATCGGACATACTAGCATAGTTGTACATTCGAAAGGTCATACGTCTACATGGAGTTTCAAAGACTATCACGTCTGATAGAGATTCGAAATTTACATCCAGATTCTGGATGAGTTTACAAAAGGAATTGGGGACCCGACTACATTTTAGTACCGCGTTCTACCCACAGACGGACGGACAATCCGAGAGGACCATTCAAACGCTTGAAGACATGTTAAGAACCGTCGTCCTCGATAGAGGAGAAAGTTGGGAACAAGTGTTACCACTTGTGGAATTCGCCTACAATAACAGCTACCAAGCTACAATAACAGCTACGAAACCCTTTATGGGAAGAAATGTTGATCACCACTCTACTGGGATGAAGTGGGAGAAAGGAGAGTATTAGGACCTGACTCTGTGGGCAAAATAATCGAGATTGTGAGAAAGATCCGCCAACGGATCAAAGAGGCCCAAGACCGACAAAAGTAAATGCGACGACAAGCGTCGCCTGTTGCACTTTGAAATAGGAGACAAAGTCTTCTTGAAGATTTCTCCATCAAAAGGAATCGTGAGGTTTGGAATAAAAGGAAAGCTACGACCACGTTTCATAGGACCCTATGAATTTTGGAAAGGGTAGAACCCGCGGACTACAGACTTGCATTGCCGCCAAGTTTTGGAAACGTGCACAATGTGTTCCATATTTCACCACTAAGGGAGTACATACATGACCCCAGCCATGTGATACCACCGACAGATATTGTCCTCAATGACAATATGAGTTATGTAGAACTGTTTACGAAAATATTAGACCGACGTATCCAGAAGCTCAGGAACAAAGAAATACCGTTAGTGAAAGTTCTATGGCGACACCATGGACAGGAAGAAGCAACCTGGGAATGGGAATCAGCTATGAAAGAGAAATACCCAAATCTCTTTCGAGGTTAGCAAATTTCGGGACGAAATTTATTTTAAGGGGGATGGTATGTAATAACCCGAAAAATTTAAAACTTCTTTTAGTGATGTTTAAATAACTTATTTGTGGTTCTTAGACCTTAATTATGTTTAAGGTAACCAACGAAACGAATTAGAACTGATTCGGAGATCGAAAACTAGAGAAATCAAAAACTAGTGACTAGTCCTAACGGATTAGGATTTTTTCGAATAGCCTAAACCTAGAATGAAAGATCGAGAATGAATCTTGACAAAAGGATTTCATTTCTAGAATCCTCTCACGAAAACATGTGAGAAGCGAAGAATGAGAATTTTCGGACATCTTGCCGGTTAGTCTTAAAAGCACTATTCTGAGTCGGATTAGCTTTCGTCCGTGCTAATCATGATAATTATTGATAACACTCAAAATCATGAAGGGATATATTATTATGAAGTTAGAAATTATAAGAATCAATTTACGAAAGAAATTCTGAAGAACTTAACGAGCGTCGGAAATATACCGGAGAACCCTAAATTTATACGAGCGATCCGAAACTTGAACCAATGGTCTAAATCAATAAAATATGATTTATAAGACTCGAATAAATTATGAAAGCTCAAGAATTCAATAAATTTGAATGAGCATAATTTAATCGTCGACAGCTATTTTTTCGCGATAACTCGGAATTGACTTATCGGACGCCGTCCGAGTTTCATGAAATTTTTATAAATATTGAAATAAGTCTTTTAAAGGCTATTTAATAAAATAAAACTTTAAGGTTCCGATAAATCAATCGAAAGTGCGATAAAACTTAAAGGGTCGGTATTAACATGCCAAATCGGGTAATTTGACCATTCATTCTCCCAACTACCACCAACACCTCCCCAAATGAGCTTACAGCAGCTCTTTAGGCTGCCAAGACAGTAACATTTCGTCCATTTGCAGTCTCTCTCTTTGAGACCTATTTTCTCTCTCTAGATTCAAATCATCTCTTTTATTATTTCATGTTCCAAGCTTTAATCCCCATTTTTGTAATACCCCGCGTCTCCACAATATATTATATTGAATTACCTAAACCTATTAAGGTTTGCGTTCAACTTAGATTATTAATCGGTGATAGAATTGTGTTTTATCGAATACTTAATTGCTATGTGTATTGGATATTCGAAGCGAATCAAAGATTAATCAACGTTAACAAATCGGATGAATTATATCACGATATATGTTATATCATACCTTTCAAAATCCTATAAACTTTTCCTTAATTTCCTCCCACTTTTCAGCCCTTAACATCAGGGTACCTTTTCTTACACACCTGCTCCATCACTAGCTTGTACTATATATCAAGTAGCAACAAAGTTAATAATCAGTAACAACACTCCATTCATTTTTCTCGACAACTCCAAACAAGTGAGAGAGAAATATAATTCATTCAGTTCAAGGAGCTTGCTGATCTACCACCAAGGAGAAGCAAAATTTCAACAAGAACAAGACTACTCCTTTCAGGTTTCATATATACTTAAACTTACTTTATTTCAATTTTATATACTTAAATCTCCATGTAATACAATAGAGTTATATGAAACACATAACTAAGATTTTCCCCACAACAACAGATTTGTAAACAAATCACAATCTCGTTCCTAGTTATGTCCTTATATAAGTTTTGTAGGAAATAAAATGACTTGATTCTTTAAACTCTACGACAGACTAACATGATCTGTTCACATAGCATATTTCAACACAAATTCTCAAGACCATAGTTCCACAAATAATTCTACAATAAGATCATGACCAAAATATATACACACATATGAGCGTTAGCTACAATAGACTGCAATACACAAAAAAAACAAACAAATAAACAAAAGGGTGAACAGCCATAGCCGACGGCGATGTCCGTATCGGTGGCCTGAAGGCTGCTGCCATCGTCTCTGGAGAAAGCTCGATGACGAAGCCCGATTGAATGTGACAGGGGTATGGGCGAAAGAAGAGATGGCGTCTTGGTAGCTTTGGGCGTGGTGCTCGGTAGGGAAGGAAGAGGCAGCGTTGTTGGCGCGGAGATCGGCGGGCTATACATGTCGGATTCCAGTGGCGACGACATGATAGAAGAATGAGGCGTCGATCTGAGTAGGGCCGAGGGAGAAAAATTAGGAGAATGCAAATGACATGGTGGGTGTGGTGCCGTCAGCCGTAATCGACCGCCGGATATGGTAGAGGCAGCGACGACCTGATGGAAGAAAGAAGGGATGTGTCTCCATGTGTCGGCGAAATAAGGAGAGGCGGAGGTTAGGAGAGGTGAAGGAGCTAGGCAAAGGATGGTGTGTTGGTCGTGGTGTCGCTGGAGATGGAAGGTGCGACGGCAATCACGATGATGACGCATCGCCGAAGGAGCCAGGTCGGCGATGAAGCTGCCGAGGAGATGAGAGGGGCGCCGCCCCCTATGAGGAAAAGAGAGAGAGCTAAGAAATGAGTAAACTAGGGCTCCTCTCTTAAAATGGGTTCTAGTTTAATTTGTGTGATGGGCTGAAAATACTTAAACGTTAGTGGGCCGTGTATTAACTAATGAGCCCATTCGAAATTATAGTGTTGGCTGAGATTTATTTCCATTGTGAGCATAAGTTGGGCTGAAATTATATTATCTTAGGACCCAATTGAATTAGTTTAATGGTAGGGCTGAAAAGGAATAATGTGTAGGCGGACCCTTTTAATTATTTCTCTGGCCCAATTGGATAATTGTAAGGAAAATAAATGGGCTGATTTCAATTCTCAATTCCTTAGCCAATAAAATATTTTTAATCAAATAATAAAATTTTTCAATTCACTAGTTCGTGAATTAATTAAACATGTTGGGGCTACCCAATTAATTTAATTGAGCTTGTGCCGTTAATTAAGATTAGAAGTGAATCTTTTATTAGACTATTAATTGGACTTAATTGGCGAAGTCTAAAGTAGTTAAATTGGATTTCCAATTTCTAATAAATAAGATTGAGCAAATGAATTAATTTAGACTCATAAATTAAGCTAATGAATTAGCATTGAATTATGAATTAATCACTTAAGATTCGCTCAACTTTCATAATTTCTTAGCTATCGTTTTAATCTTAATTTATCGCCCAAATGAGGTGTTATTAAATCTCTAAGTGATTAGGGAATGCGTGAGAAATTCTAGCGATTAAGTAATATTTATAACGCTAGTATAAACAGAGAATACAAATTCTCTAATAAAATCTTTAATAGAATGAAATCACGAACTCCTTTCAGTAAGAATTATCCTTCGTTTTAGATGTCTTATTTATTTTTTCTACGATAAAGGTCAAGCGAGGAAGTGATGATAGAATAACGATGAGAAGTCCTTGGATTCATGAGTAAGCTTTGCAATCAGGTGGGCTCTCTTGAAACAAAAATGGCATGCATGTCTATCTCAAAGCATGATTTACAAAAGCTTTATGAAATATTATTACATAAACTGTTATTGACTGCCAAATGTTTATGTTTTGTTGTGATCCTATCTGAGATTGGTATATCCAATGTGGAATGTGAATGAGTTGGTCCACCAACGTAAAAAGAATAACGATCGGATCCGACTTAGTTAAGGACTAACTCGGATTGTGTACACGCGTGTTGTGTGTTAAGGTTAGCCGACTATGTGTAGGTGGCCACTCCATAGTCTTGTGAATGAATGAGCGAATGAATGATGAATGAATTACGGATATGGAACAACGTGGATGAAATAGTCGGTAGGACACTCTTGGAAAATGATAAAATATTTGATAGGCATGAGCCTTTTCAACTAAAATCCTCATGTGCTATTGTGGGCAGTTCAATAACTTTTATGAAGAAAATGTTTTCGGCAACGAGTCCACTGAGTACTTTTGTACTTAGCCCTGCATATTCGTTTTTGATGTGCAGGTTGAGCAAGGATTGACGATGGGTGCAAGGTGGTGCAGAGTGGCAGTTATTTTGATGCTTTATTAGAAAGGTTTCTAGAACCTTGGGCATGCATCGTCATATGCATGTCCACATGTTTATTGCTGCCTAACTCTGATATTATTTGATGTCTTGATTATAAGCTGTTTCGCACCGTATTGAACTTGAGGTACCTCGTTCCTTGAATTGTTACGATTGGGTTATATTTGAACCTTGAACCTTTGTGAGTCATACGTGACTTGAGTTGGTATTGAATAACTTATCCCTTTTTAGTCTATGCTTATTGAGTAGTTAAATGGTTAATTGTATTGATTAGCTATGTTTATATCCATTGCTTTATCATCTGGGTGACGATCCATATGATCCGTGCTTTCCTGGGAAGTCGGGTCGTCCTAAAGTGGTATCGAGCACTTGTTCGCTCTGAACCCTAGAAATCCTTTCCTTGAATCCTAAATTGAAAGTCGAGTCTAGAAATTGTTTATGTTGTTGCCCTACTGCTTGCACTCCATCGTCGTCACATTCGGCGAGGAAGAAGGTAACTATCTCAACTGAAAATTATTTTGAAATGATGGAAGTCTATGAATGTGAAATGGACTTACAAAAGTCGCATTGTTTTGAAGTTTGAAAGGAGAAAAGTCTCAAAATTTCAAATGGAGTTGTTGTTTCCAAGGATTTTGGGAAAAAAAAATGAATGATTGAAATTGAAAAGTTATTTTCAAATAACTGGTTGTTAGGTTGAAAAGAGTTGAAAACTCTGGGAGATCGATAAAGGAATGATATGAGAATACATGTTTATCGCAATATATGTTATGAGTTGTGTTTACTCCTATATAGAAAGCATGCTAGAGGCATAATGTAAATGAGTATGTTTCCCCATGAGAACATAGACTCTTAAGACGCATGATCCCTATCGCGCCGAACTTAGTATGAGAACATGAGGTATCCCCGATGGAACGGAATCCTAAGGAAGAATGAGAACATAGAAATTTTAAGAATCCCAATCGAGCGGATGCGAGGATGACAACGCGGCGAGTCCGTGATGACAGGCGATTACTTAGCGGAGGTTCACTGCGCTATGAATCCCAACATCTCTATGTGAAGGAATTCCGAGACACCATCGTGCTATCTCTATCGTGGCGATAACGAAAAATCAAAGTATAACGTTATGAAAGTATGAAAGAAAGATCTAATTGTAAGTATTGAAAGAACGCATATGATCGATGTTATAATGAGAATAGAAATAAGGAATTCAGGAACCAATAAGAAAGGGTGACCACTTAGCCTTTACCCGAAGGCTAGACATCGAACGTTTGTTCTATCCTAAGGAACCATGCAGTCTCTTTCTAGAGACCAAACCATGAAAGTAGTTTCATAAGAACTTAGGAATATAAGATGGCTCGAGCGTGTTCACGACTAGGCGCCATCTCGTCCTCTAGGCCACCCCGGGAGGTTTTCGTTCGTCTTGCTCCTACCGGATGTGCCACGAGAGGCGACCTTGGCGAGTTTTGGCGCACTTCACACGTCATCGGGTTCTGCACATGCCCGGGTACATCGCATTATGACGGTGTACTCACCCGATCATGAGGCGCCGTCGGTGGCGGGGCTACGCCGTGAGATATCGGCGGACTACATTTACCGGCCAGAGAGCTTTGACACAGGCGGACTGCCTCGCTTTGCTAGCCACTTGAGCTATGTATTCACGGTGTATGGAGCTGCACCACGTGGGCCGTATCTCCCGCACGGGAATACACTTGGCGACGAGATTCAGTGGCTCCGTCGGAGGTGCCCGTCTAGCGGTGATGGACTCGTGTTCTTGCCGGTAGTGGCGGGGACATGTTCGAGCTAGACCTTCCCTTCCTCGATAACTCACTTTTTCGGTCCTACAGCTAGCAGGATTCGAGCTCCGTCATTAACAACCCAGACCATCGCTACCGATCATTATGTTAGCATCCGTCTCTACCTACTGGCGCTCCCCTAGCTCAGTTGTCCCCGCCCCCGCATGGACCCATGTACCATGATACTGTGGAGGTTAATGATCCATGTGGCCTAACTGCAGGCACTGTGAGAGGAGCTTGTGCCGTCTTGCCGCTGCTCCGTTTTCACCGCTTTGCTTTCGAGGAGATCACGGTGAGATCCACCGAGACTGGATTATAGGAGAAACTAGGGTCATTGGGTCAGAGCCCATGGATCCCACATTCGATGTTGAGGTCATAGAGGAGGAGGAGGATCGGAGGAAGACCACGATGAAGACACACTGCGGCGATGAGATAGAAGGAGTAGGCAGTACACATACTCCGGTTCGACTCGACGACACGATGAGCCATATCTACACCGAGGCGATTATGGATCTATTTATTAGGATAAGATGGTGTTTGTCTATATACCCTTGTATATCTTTTGATGCCTACGGAAACGATGAGTCGTTCCGACATGAAACCTTATTCTGATGACCATGGTAGTATTAAGATTTTTGTATGCACTGTGACTAGGTACACTGAGTGATGTTGATGTTAATTTATGGAGCATCATACTCCGTACCTGACCTTTTGTGGATCTTAAAAGCGATGATGAAAGTCTTCGTAGAGACATTTGATTAGATATGATGATAGCTCCCTGAGAGCTTTGATTTTTAAGGTTGTGATATGTGGTGTTCGATCACGTGTTAGATTTATGCTTATGATCATATATACATACCGTGCTAAGATATTATGATCCTGAAGGATGGTATAAGAAGATATTTGATTACGTATATTTATGAAAGATAGAATGCCGTCGAGAAACAGTGAGGTAACACCTGAAAGAGATGACACTCTAGCACTACCATTGTCGGCAAGAAGGGTTGAGGAACTATTCCTCAAGCAGAACTCGCCAACTTTCAACGGGACTAGGAATCTCGTGGATGCTGAACTTTGGATTCGCGCGCTGGAGCGAATCTTTAACTTCCTTCACTGCACCTGTTAAGAACGCTTGCCATGCGTTGCCTTCGGATATTTGGTGTGCCGACTTACGGTGGGAGGCAAGAGGAAGACTCTGTCGGAGGAGGAATTAGAAGATTTCTCCTGGGAGGAATTTAAGGAGGAGGTGTACGAGAAGTATATTCCTAAGAGTTACCAGAAGAGGAAAGAACATGAGTTCTACAACTGCGACAAGGAAAGACCATGGTCACAGATTACGATCGCGCGTGCGAGATGTCGCGGTATCGCCTCGGTTGGGCGACACCGGCGAGAAGAGGGCGAGAAGTTTGGGCGGGACTCATGCGAGATCGGTGTCGCTAGCTGGTCGGAAATCGACTTACCGTGAGGCCCTACATCGGGCATTGGACATTGAGGTGCTATGCACGAGGGCGGGGCTGTCGCATGATCATCCCTCGAATCACCAAGGGATCGTGGAAGAGGAAGTGGGAAGGACCCCACCAAAGTCGAGGATCAACTTGCCGCGGGCCGGCGGGAGGCCATGGCGAAGGAACAACGTGTCGTGCAGGCACGAGCAAGGAAATGGCCGCCTAATATGCCCAGCAAGAGTCCGGCCGATTCGGGCTATCCAAGCTCAACCGTTCGGCAACAACCCACGATTGATGCTTCGGTCGAATCAGCGACCATATCAACCATGGCGGCAGCGACAACAACAATGGCGATAGCCCGCAATGATACGAAGCCCCAACAACAACAACATCAGAAGCAACCGCAGCAACAACAACAACATCATCAACAACAGCAACTGCCACCGCAAGCCAGGGCCTACGCCATCAACCAAGAAAGAGAGTTCACACAGGAGCCGCCAAGAAACCAAGGAAACTTGGCAGGTATGAGAATACTCTTCCAATTACCTGTTATCCTACCGTTTGATACTGGCGCCTCGCATTCTTTTATTGCTGAAGCATGCGTAGAGAACTTAGGATTAGATCTAAAGCCTTGAACAAATCATGAGAATATCTTCTCCGATGGGAGGCATAAAACGGTAACACGTATGCTCGAACCTAGAACTTGGACTAGGCTCACTTAAGGTCTCGACAGATAACCTTCACGTCATACCTATGACGAGATGTGGACATAATCCTAGGAATGGATTGGTTGACCCGAACATAATCGACCATCTGTGTAATGAAAGGAAAATTTCTTTCCAACATCCCGGAGAGAAACCTACAGACTTTCACGGGATCAGCATAGGGAGGAGAGTCCCAATCATATCCGTGCTACAAGCAAGGACGTTGTTGAACAAGATCGAGAACCATGCTTACCTCGTCTATCTTCAGGAGGAAGACCAGAATGAGAGAATGATAGAAGACGTCCCGATCGTGAATGAGTACCCCGATGTATTTCCAGACGAACTATCGGGATTACCACCGAACCAACAGATCGAGTTCACGATTGACCTCGAACCAGGTTCTGCCCCCTTGACAAAGGCCCCATACTGGAGGGCACCAAAAGAATTAGAGGAGTTGAAAATCCAGCTGCAGGAACTCTTGGAGTTAGGTTTTATTAGACCTAGTGTGTCTCCATGGGGAGCACATGTCCTTTTCGTGAAGAAGAAGGATGACACTTTAAGAATGTGCATAGACTATCGAGAGTTAAATAAGATAACTCTTAAGAATAAGTATCATTTGCCCCGAATCGACGATCTGTTTGATCAACTTAAGGGAGCAGGAGTCTTTTCAAAGATAGATCTAAAGTCGGGATACCATCAACTAAGGATTAGACCGGAGGGCGTACATAAAGCGGTTCCGTACAAGGTATGGTCATTTCAATTCATCGTTATGCCCTTTGGACTTACAAATGCCCAGCGGTATTTATGGATATCATGAATAGGGTATTTCACCCGTACTTAGACTAATTTGTCATTGTATTCATAGGCGATATCACGATATACTCAAGAATAACCAAGAACACAAAGAGCACTTGAGAGCGGTCTGCAAACATTAAAGCGAGAGCAACTCTTCGCCAAGTTTAGCAAGTGTGAGTTACGGTTGGCGATGTGACATTCTTAGGTCACATTGTGTCCACGAGGGAATCAAAGTGGACCCTCGAAGATCGATAAAGTTCGAGAATGAGAATCACTAAAGAACCCGAATGAAATTGAGACTTCTTAGGGCTTGCCGGCTATTATCGAAGATTTATCGAAGGATTTTCAACGATAGCCCGACCCGTGACCCAATTGTTGAGAAAAGGAATCAAGTACACTTGGACCGCCGAGTGTGAGGTAGTTTCAGAGATTGAAGGAGTTGCTAACAACAACACTGTACTCGCAATACCGAAGCGGATAAGAGTACACAATCTACAGGCGCTTGAAGAATGGGCTAGGATATGTTACGATGCAAGCGAGCGAGTTCTGCTTATGCTTGAGGCGATTACGCCTACATGAGTTGAACTATCCTATGCGACACGGAATTAGCGGTTGTCGACACGCCTTGAAAATTTGGAACACCATCTCTATGGGGTTAGATGTGAGATCTATCTTGACAATAAAAGTGCAAGTATTTCTTTGAGTAAAGCTCTTAACATGAGACAACGTAGATAGTTAGAACTAGTGAAGATTACATTGTGGTATCAATTACCACCCAAGCAAGGCTAATATTGTAGCCGATGCTTTGAGTCGAAAATCCCACCCCAGTTTGGGATGTCTCCTCAGTCATGAGGAGATACTTATAAAGGTATTTCAGAGGATGAACATCGAAGTCATAGACTCGTCTCTTACAATAGAGGGTTGTATTGCAACGTTGATTGCAATCCCGGACTTAAGAGCCCGAATCTTAGAAGCTCAGAGGAGGAGCAAGAAGCTAGAGGAAGTACGAGCCAAGATCAAGGACAACAACCACAAGAATTTCAAGGAAGCAACAGTTAACGTTTTGTTGTATGACGGGAGAGTGTGTGTCCCAGCAGACGAATGGCTTAAGAGCGAAATCTTGAAAGAGGCCCATGAGACTTCTTACACCGCACACCCCGGAAGCACCAAAATGTACCAAGATCTCAAGGAGAAGTTTTGTTTTGGTGGGATGGAATGAAGCGAGACGTAGCTTCATTCGTAGAGCGTTGTTTAACGTGCCAACAAGTGAAAGCACTCCACCAACGACCGTATGGAACCTTACAACCGCTAGACATACCGGAATGGAAATGGGATGACATAGCCATGGATTTTGTTACCGGGCTACCCAAATCACAAAGAGGAAATACCGCTATTTGGGTCATCGTCGATCGTTTGACCAAGAGCGCGCATTTTCTACCCATTCCGATAACACATGGATCGAACGAGACTAGCATGGTTATGCGTTCGAAGGTCATACGTCTACATGGAGTTACGAAGACTATCACGTCGATAGAGATTCGAAATTTACATCCAGATTCTGGATGAGTTACAAAAGGAATTGGGGACTCGACTATATTTTAGTACCGCGTTCTACCCACAGACGGACGGAAAATCCGAGAGGACCATTCAAACGCTTGAAGACATGTTAAGAACCGTCGTCCTCGATAGAGGAGAAAGTTGGGAACAAGTGTTACCACTTGTGGAATTCGCCTACAATAACGGCTACCAAGCTACAATAACAGCTACGAAGCCCTTTATGGGAAGAAATGTCGATCACCACTCTACTGGGATGAATTGGGAGAAATGAGAGTATTAGGACCTGACTCTGTGGGCGAAATAATCGAGATTTTGAGAAAGATCCGCCAACGGATCAAAGAGGCCCAAGACCGACAAAAGTCATACGCCGACAAACGTCGCACAGAGCTGCACTTTGAAATGGGAGACAAAGTCTTCTTGAAGATTTCTCCATCAAAAGGAATCGTGAGGTTTGGAATAAAAGGAAAGCTACGACCACGTTTCATAGGACCCTATGAAATTTTGGAAATGGTAGAACCCGCGGACTACAAACTTGTATTGCCGCCAAGTTTTAGAAACGTGCACAATGTGTTCCATGTTTCACCACTAAGGAAGTACATACATGACCTCAGCCATGTGATACCACCGAAAGATATTGTCCTCAATGACAATATGAGTTATGTAGAAGCTGTCTACGAAATATTGTAACCGGCGTATCCAAGCTCGGGAACAAAGAAATACCGATAGTGAAAGTTCTATGGCGACACCATGGACGGGAAGAAGCAACACAGGAGCAGGAATCGACTATGAAGAAATACCGGATCTCTTCCGAGGTTAGCAAATTCGGGACGAAATTTATTTTAAGGGGATGGTATGTAATAACCGAAAAATTTAAAACTTTTATTAGTGATGTTTAAATCACTTGTTTGTGGTTCTTAGACCTTAATTATGTTTAAGGTAACCAACGAAGCAATTAGAACCGATTAGGAGATCGAAAACTAGAGAAATCAAAAACTAGTGACTAGTCACTGCGATTAGGGTTTTGAATAGCCTAAACCTAGAATGAAAGATCGAGAATGAATCTTGACAAAATGATTTCATTTCTAGAATCCTCTCACGAAAACATGTGAAAAGCGAAGAATGAGAATTTTCGGGCATCTTGTCGGTCAGTCTTAAAAGCACTATTTACGAGTTGGATTAGCTTTCAGTCCGTGCTAATCATGATAATTATTGATAACACTCAAAATCATGAAGGGATATATTATTATGAAGTTAGAAATTATAAGAATCAATTTCTGAAAGAAATTCCTGAAGAACTTAACGAGCGATCGGAAATATACCGGAAAACCCTAAATTGATCGAACGATCCGAAACTTGAACCAATGGTCTAAATCAATAAAATATGATTTATAAGACTCGAATAAATTATGAAAGCTCAAGAATTCAATAGAATTTCGAATGAGCATAATTTAATCGTCGAGCAGCTTTTTCGCGATAACTCGGAATTGACTTATCGGACGCCGTCCAATTTCATGAAATTTTATAAATATTGAAATAAGTCTTTTAAAGGCTATTTAAGAAAATAAAACTTTAAGGTTCAGAAATCAATCGAAAGTGCGATAAAACTTAAAGGGTCGGTATTAACATGCAAATCGGGTAATTTGACCATTCATTCTCCCAACTACCACCAACACCTCCCCGAATGAGCTCACAACAGCTCTTTAGGCTACCAAGACAGTAACATTTAGTCCATTTGCAGCCTCTCTCTTTGAGACCTATTTTCTCTCTAGATTCAAATCATCTCTTTATTATTCCATGTTCTAAGCTTTAATCCCCAGTTTTATAATACCCCGCGTCTCTACAATATATTATATCGAATTATCTAAACCTATTAAGGTTTGCGTTCAACTTAGATTATTAATCGGTGATAGAATTGTGTTTTATCGAATACTTAATTCTATGTGTATTGGATATTTAGAAGCGAATCAAAGATTAATCGAAAAACGTTAACAAACGGATGAATTATATCACGATATATGTTATATCATACATTTCAAAATCCTATAAACTTTTCCTTAATTCCCTCCCACTTTTCAACCCTTAACATCAAGGTACCTTTTCTTACACACCTACTCCATCACTAGCTTGTACTATATATCAAGTAGCAACAAAGTTAATAATCAGTAACAACACTCCATTCATTTTTCTCGACAACTCCAAACAAGTGAGAGAGAAATATAATTCGTTCAGTTCAAGGAGCTTGCTGATCTACCACCAAGGAGAAGCAAAATTTCAGCAAGAAAAAGACTACTCCTTTCAGGTTTCATATATGCTTAACCTTACTTTATTTCAATTTTATATACTTAAATCTCCATGTAATACAATAGAGTTATATGAAACACATAACTAAGATTTTCCCCACAGCAACAGATTTGTAAACAAATCTCGTTCCTAGTTATGTCCTTATATAAGTTTTGTAGAAAATAAAATGACTTGATTCTTTAAACTCTACGACAGACCAACATGATCCGCATTACATAGCATATTTCAACACAAATTCTCAAGACCATAGTTCCACAAATAATTCTACAATAAGATCATGAACAAAATATATACACACATATGAGCGTTAGCTACAATAGCGCAATACAAAAAGAAAAAAAAACAAACAAAGGGTGAGCGACCATAGTCGACGGCGATGTCCAGTATAGGTGGCTGAAGAAATTTGCTGTAGTCGTCATTGGAGAAAGCTCGATGGCGAAGCCCGATTGAATGTGAGGGTATGGGCGAAAGAAGAGATGGCGTCTTGGTAGCTTTGGGTGTGGTGCTCGGTAGGGGAAGGAAGAGCAGCGTTCTTGGCGCAACATCGGTGGGCTATACATGTCGGTTCGATGGCGACGACATGATAGAAGAATGAGTGTCGACTGAGTAGGGCCGAGGAGAAAATTTGGAGAATGTAAGCGACATGGTGGGTGTGGTGCCGTCACCGTAATCGACCGCCGGATATGGTAGAGGCGACGACGACCTGATGGAAGAAAGAAGGGATGTGTCTCCATGTGTGCGGCGAAATAAGGAGAGAGCGGAGGTTAGGAGAGAGTGAAGGAGCTAGGCAAAGGATGGTGTGTTGGCCTTGGTGTCATTGGAGATGGAAGATGCAGTGGCGATCGCGATGATGATGCGATCGTGGGAGGAGGCTGAGGCGGTGAAGCTGCTGAGGAGATGAGAGGGGCGCCGCCTCCTATGAGGAAGAGAGAGAGAGAGAGCTAAGAAATTAGTAAACTATGGCTCCTCTCTTAAAATGGGTTCTAGTTTAATTTGTGTGATGGGCTGAAAATACTTAAACGTTAGTGGGCCGTGTATTAACTAATGAGCCCATTCGAAATTATAGTGTTGGCTGAGATTTATTTCCATTGTGAGCATAAGTTGGGCTGAAATTATATTATCTTAGGACCCAATTGAATTAGTTTAATGGTAGGGCTGAAAAGGAACAATGTGTAGGCTTACCCTTTTAATTATTTCTCAGGCCCAATTGGATAATTGTAAGGAAAATAAATGGGCTGATTTCAATTCTCAATTCCTTAGTGATAAAATATTTTTAATCAAATTATAAAATTTATCAATTCACTAGTTCGTTAATTAATTAAACATGTTGGGGCTACCCAATTAATTTAATTGAGCTTGTGCCGTTAATTAAGATTAGAAGTGAATCTTTTATTAGACTATTAATTGGACTTAATTGGCGAAGTCTAAAGTAGTTAAATTGGATTTCCAATTTCTAATAAATAAGATTGAGCAAATGAGTTAATTTAGACTCATAAATTAAGCTAATGAATTAGCATTGAATTATGAATTAATCACTTAAGATTCGCTCAACTTTCATAATTTCTTAGCTATTGTTTTAATCTTAATTTATCGCCCAAATGAGGCGTTATTAAATCTCTAAGTGATTAGGGAATGCGTGAGAAATTCTAGCGATTAAGTAATATTTATAACGCTAGTATAAACAGAGAATACAAATTCTCTAATAAAATCTTTAATAGAATGAAATCACGAACTCCTTTCAGTAAGAATTATCCTTCGTTTTAGATGTCTTATTTATTATTTCTACGATAAAGGTCAAGCGAGGAAGTGAGGATAGAATAACGATGAGAAGCCCTTGGATTCATGAGTATGCTTTGCAATCAGGTGGGCTTTTCTTGAAACAAAATGATTATGCATAACTCAAAGCATGATTTACAAAAACTTTATGAAATATTATTGCATGAACTGTTATTGACTGCCAAATATTTACGTTTTGTTGTGTTCATATCTGAGGTTGATATGTCCAAATGTGGGACGAGAATTGATTGGTATATGTGAATGAGTTGGTCCATAGCGTTAAAAAAGTAACGATCGGATCCGACTTAGTTGAGGACTAACTCGGATTGTGTACACGATGTGTTGTGTGTTAAGGTTAACTACCTCGACCGTCACGGCGACTATGTGTAGGTGGCCACTCCATAGTCTTGTGAATGAATGAGCGAATGAATGATGAATGAATTACGGATATGGAACAACGTGGATGAAATAGTCCGGCCGGACACTCTTGGAAAATGATAAAATATTTGATAGGCATGAGCCTTTTCAACTAAAATCCTCATGTGCTATTGTGGGCAGTTCAATAACTTTTATGAAGAAAATGTTTTCGGCAACGAGTCCACTGAGTACTTTTGTACTTAGCCCTGCATATTCGTTTTTGATGTGCAGGTTGAGCAAGGATTGACGATGGGTGCAAGGTGGTGCAGAGTGGCAGTTATTTTGATGCTTTATTAGAAAGGTTTCTAGAACCTTGGGCATGCATCGTCATATGCATGTCCACATGTTTATTCTTGCCTAACTCGATATTATTTGATGTCTTGATTATAAGCTGTTTTCGTCTAGTATTGAACTTGAGGTCGTACTGTTCTGAATTGTGCCCCGATTGGGTTATATTTGAACCTTGAACCTTTTGACGAGTCATACGTGACTTGAGTTGGTATGAATAACTTATCCCTTTTTAGTCTATGCTTATTGAGTAGTTAAATGGTTAATTGTATTGATTAGCTATGTTTATATCCATTGCTTTATCATCTGGGTGACGATCCATATGATCCGTACTTCCTTGGGAAGTCGGGTCGTCCTAAAGTGGTGTCGAGCACTTGTTCGCTCGAACCTAGAAATCCTTTCCTTGAATCCTAAATTGAAAGTCGAGTCTAGAAATTGTTTATGTTGACTGCCACTACACTGCACTCCATCGTCGTCCTGTTCAACGAGGAAGAAGGTAACTATCTCAACTGAAAATTATTTTGAAATGATGGAAGTCTATGAATGTGAAATGGACTTACAAAAGTCGCATTGTTTTGAAGTTTGAAAGGAGAAAAGTCTCAAAATTTCAAATGGAGTTGTTGTTTCCAAGGATTTTGGGAAAAAAAAATGAATGATTGAAATTGAAAAGTTATTTTCAAATAACTGGTTGTTAGGTTGAAAAGAGTTGAAAACTCTGGGAGATCGATAAAGGAATGATATGAGAATACATGTTTATCGCAATATATGTTATGAGTTGTGTTTACTCCTATATAGAAAGCATGCTAGAGGCATAATGTAAATGAGTATGTTTCCCCATGAGAACATAGACTCTTAAGACGCATGATCCCTATCGCGCCGAACTTAGTATGAGAACATGAGGTATCCCCGATGGAACGGAATCCTAAGGAAGAATGAGAACATAGAAATTTTAAGAATCCCAATACGAACGGATCTGAGGATGACAACGCGACGAGTCCATGATGACGAAGCGATTACTTAACTGGAGGTTCACACTGCTATGAATCCCAACATCTCTATGTGAAGGAATTCCGAACACCATACGTGCTATCTCTATCGTGGCGATAACGAAAAATCAAAGTATAACGTTATGAAAGTATGAAAAGAAAGATCTAATTGTAAGTATTGAAAGAACGCATATGATCGATGTTATAATGAGAATAGAAATAAGGAATTCAGGAACCAATAAGAAAGGGTGACCACTTAGCCTTTACCCGAAGGCTAGACATCGAACGTTT
This sequence comes from Salvia rosmarinus, assembly GCA_036937905.1. Lineage (NCBI taxonomy): Eukaryota > Viridiplantae > Streptophyta > Magnoliopsida > Lamiales > Lamiaceae > Salvia > Salvia rosmarinus. The sequence goes on from CM072819.1 coordinate 110,339,154, forward strand.
GTTCTATCCTAAGGAACCATGCAGTCTCTTTCTAGAGACCAAACCATGAAAGTAGTTTCATAAGAACTTAGGAATATAAGATGGCTCGAACTGTGTTCACGACTAGGCGCCATCTGTCCTCTAGGGCCACCCCCGAGGAGGTTTTACGTTCGTACTGCTCCTACCAGATGTGCCACGGAGACGACCTTGGCGAGTTTTTGGCGCACTTCACACGTCACTGGGTTGCTGCACATGCCCGGGGTACATCGCATTATGACGGTGTACTCGCGATCATGAGGCGCCATCGGTGGCGGGGCTACGCCCGTGAGATATCGGCGGACTACATTTACCGACGCCGAGAGAGCTTTGACCTGGAGGCGGACCTGCCTCGCTTTGCTAGCCACTTGAGCTATGTATTCACGGTGTATGGAGCTGCACCACGTGGGCCGTATCTCCCCGCACGGGAATACACTTGGCGCGACGAGATTCCAGAGTGGCTCCATCCAGAGGTGCCCCGTCTAGCAGCTGATGGACTCGTGTTCTTGCCCGGTAGTGGCAGGGACATGTTCGAGGCTAGACCTTCCCTTCCTCGATAACTCACTTTTTCGGTCCTACAGCTAGCAGGATTCGAGCTCCGTCATTAACAACCCAGACCATCGCTACCGATCATTATGTTAGCATCCGTCTACCTCTTGGCGCCCCTAGCTCAGTTGTCCCCGGCCCCGCATGGACCCATGTACCATGATACTGTGGAGGTTAATGATCCATGTGGCCTAACTGCAGGCACTGTGAGAGGAGCTTGTGCCGTCTTCTTCTTGCTCCGCTTTTGCTTTCAAGGAGATCACGACTGAGATCCACCGAGACCTGACTGTTATAGGAGAAACTAGGGTCATTGGAGTCCGAGAGCCCATGGATCCCACATTCGATGTTGAGGTCATAGAGGAGGAGGAGGATCCAGAGGAAGACCCTGATGAAGACCTGCCTGCTGACGATGAGATAGAAGGAGTAGACAGTACACATACTCCCGGTTCTGACTCCGACACGATGAGCCATATCTACACCCCGGGCGATTATGGATCTATTTATTAGGATAAGATGGTGTTTGTCTATATACCCTTGTATATCTTTTGATGCCTACGGAAACGATGAGTCGTTCCGACATGAAACCTTATTCTGATGACCATGGTAGTATTAAGATTTTTGTATGCACTGTGACTAGGTACACTGAGTGATGTTGATGTTAATTTATGGAGCATCATACTCCGTACCTGACCTTTTGTGGATCTTAAAAGCGATGATGAAAGTCTTCGTAGAGACATTTGATTAGATATGATGATAGCTCCCTGAGAGCTTTGATTTTTAAGGTTGTGATATGTGGTGTTCGATCACGTGTTAGATTTATGCTTATGATCATATATACATACCGTGCTAAGATATTATGATCCTGAAGGATGGTATAAGAAGATATTTGATTACGTATATTTATGAAAGATAGAATGCCGTCGAGAAACAGTGAGGTAACACCTGAAAGAGATGACACTCTAGCACTACCATTGTCGGCAAGAAGGGTTGAGGAACTATTCCTCAAGCAGAACTCGCCAACTTTCAACGGGACTAGGAATCTCGTGGATGCTGAACTTTGGATTCGCGCGCTGGAGCGAATCTTTAACTTCCTTCACTGCACCTGTTAAGAACGCTTGCCATGCGTTGCCTTCCAGATGACTGGTGCCGCCGACTTCTGGTGGGAGGCAAAGAGGAAGACTCTGTCGGAGGAGGAATTAGAAGATTTCTCCTGGGAGGAATTTAAGGAGGAGGTGTACGAGAAGTATATTCCTAAGAGTTACCAGAAGAGGAAAGAACATGAGTTCTACAACCTGCGACAAGGAAAGACCATGGTCACAGATTACGATCGCGCATTCTGCGAGATGTCACGGTATGCGCCTCAGTTGGACGACACCGACGAGAAGAGGACTGAGAAGTTTCGGGCGGGACTCCGCCACGAGATCAGGGTGTCGCTAGCTGGTCACGGAAATCTGACTTACCGTGAGGCCCTCAGTCGGGCATTGGACATTGAAATTGCTATGCACGAGGGCGGGGCTGTCGCGAGACATCCCTCGAATCACCAAGGGGATCGTGGAAAGAGGAAGTGGGAAGGACCCCACCAAAGTCAAGGATCAACACTGGCCAGGCCGACAGGAGGCCATGGCAAAGGAACAACGTGTCATCTGGGCACGAGCAAGGAAATGGCCGCCCCAATATGCCCAACCGAGTCCAGCCGATTCGGGCTATCCAAGCTCAACCGTTCCAGCAACAACCCCTGATTCAGTACTTCCAGTCGAATCAACGACCATATCAACCATGACGGCAACGACAACAACAATGGCGATAGCCACAGCAGCAGTACCGACAGCCCCAACAACAACAACATCAGAAGCAACCGCAGCAACAACAACAACATCATCAACAACAGCAACTGCCACCGCAAGCCAGGGCCTACGCCATCAACCAAGAAAGAGAGTTCACACAGGAGCCGCCAAGAAACCAAGGAAACTTGGCAGGTATGAGAATACTCTTCCAATTACCTGTTATCCTACCGTTTGATACTGGCGCCTCGCATTCTTTTATTGCTGAAGCATGCGTAGAGAACTTAGGATTAGATCCTAAACGCGCTGAACAAATCATGAGAATATCTTCTCCAGTAGGAGGCATAAGAACGGTAACACACGTATGCTCGAACCTAGAACTTGGACTAGGCTCACTTAAGGTCTCGACAGATAACCTTCACGTCATACCTATGACAGATGTGGACATAATCCTAGGAATGGATTGGTTGACCGAACATAATGCGACCATCCTGTGTAATGAAAGGAAAATTTCTTTCCAACATCCCGGAGAGAAACCTACAGACTTTCACGGGATCAGCATAGGGAGGAGAGTCCCAATCATATCCGTGCTACAAGCAAGGACGTTGTTGAACAAGATCGAGAACCATGCTTACCTCGTCTATCTTCAGGAGGAAGACCAGAATGAGAGAATGATAGAAGACGTCCGATCGTGAATGAGTACCCGATGTATTTCAGGCGAACTATCGGGATTACCACCGAACCAACGGATCGAGTTCACGATTGACCTCGAACCGAGTTCGCCGCCTCGACAAAGGCCCCATACTGGAGGGCACCAAAAGAATTAGAGGAGTTGAAAATCCAGCTGCAGGAACTCTTGGAGTTAGGTTTTATTAGACCTAGTGTGTCTCCATGGGGAGCACATGTCCTTTTCGTGAAGAAGAAGGATGACACTTTAAGAATGTGCATAGACTATCGAGAGTTAAATAAGATAACTCTTAAGAATAAGTATCATTTGCCCCGAATCGACGATCTGTTTGATCAACTTAAGGGAGCAGGAGTCTTTTCAAAGATAGATCTAAAGTCGGGATACCATCAACTAAGGATTAGACCAGAGGACGTACATAAAACGGATTTCCGTACAAGGTATGGTCATTTCGAATTCATCGTTATGCCCTTTGGACTTACAAATGCCCCAACAGTATTTATGGATATCATGAATAGGGTATTTCACCCGTACTTAGACTAATTTGTCATTGTATTCATAGACGATATCCTGATATACTCCAAGAATAACCAAGAACACAAAGAGCACTTGAGAACGGTGCTGCAAACATTAAGGCAAGAGCAACTCTTCGCCAAGTTTAGCAAGTGTGAGTTCTGGTTAGGCGATGTGACATTCTTAGGTCACATTGTGTCCACCGAGGGAATCAAAGTGGACCCCTCGAAGATCGATAAAGTTCGAGAATGAGAATCACCAAAGAACCCGAATGAAATTCGGAGCTTCTTAGGGCTTGCCGGCTATTATCGAAGATTTATCGAAGGATTTTCAACGATAGCCCGACCCATGACCCAATTGTTGAGAAAAGGAATCAAGTACACTTGGACCGCCGAGTGTGAGGGTAGTTTCCAGAGATTGAAGGAGTTGCTAACAACAACACCTGTACTCGCAATACCCGAAGCAGATAAGGAGTACACAATCTACACAGACGCTTCGAAGAATGGGCTAGGATATGTTCTGATGCAAGCAGAGAGTTCTCGCTTATGCTTGAAGCGATTCGCCTACATGAGTTGAACTATCCTATGCACGACACGGAATTAGCGGTTGTCACGCCTTGAAAATTTGGAACACCATCTCTATGGGGTTAGATGTGAGATCTATCTTGACAATAAAAGTCTCAAGTATTTCTTTGAGCAAAGCTCTTAACATGAGACAAGCGTAGATAGTTAGAACTAGTGAAGATTACATTGTGGTATCAATTACCACCCAGCAAGGCTAATATTGTAGCCGATGCTTTGGTCGAAAATCCCACCCTGATTTGGGATGTCTCCTCGATCGTGAGGAGATACTTATAAAGGTATTCGGAGGATGAACATCGAAGTCATAGACTCGTCTCTTACAATAGAGGGTTGTATTGCAGCGTTGATTGCAATCCCGGACTTAAGAGCCGAATCTTAGAAGCTCGGAGGAGGAGCAAGAAGCTAGAGGAAATGCGAGCAAGATCGAGGACAACAACCACAAGAATTTCAAGGAAGCAGCAGTTAACGTTTTGTTGTATGGCGGGAGAGTGTGTGTCCCAGAGACGAATGGCTTAGGCGAAATCTTGAAAGAGGCCCATGAGACTTCTTACACACCCCGGAAGCACCAAAATGTACCAAGATCTCAAGGAGAAGTTTTGTTTTGGTGGGATGGAATGAAGCGAGACGTAGCTTCATTCGTAGAGCGTTGTTTAACGTGCCAACAAGTGAAAGCACTCCACCAACGACCGTATGGAACCTTACAACCGCTAGACATACCGGAATGGAAATGGGATGACATAGCCATGGATTTTGTTACCGGGCTACCCAAATCACAAAGAGGAAATACCGCTATTTGGGTCATCGTCGATCGTTTGACCAAGAGCGCGCATTTTCTACCCATTCCGATAACACATGGATCAGACAGACTAGCATAGTTGTACGTTCGAAAGGTCATACGTCTACATGGAGTTCTGAAGACTATCACGTCTGATAGAGATTCGAAATTTACATCCAGATTCTGGATGAGTTACAAAAGGAATTGGGGACTCGACTATATTTTAGTACCGCGTTCTACCCACAGACGGACGGAAAATCCGAGAGGACCATTCAAACGCTTGAAGACATGTTAAGAACCGTCGTCCTCGATAGAGGAGAAAGTTGGGAACAAGTGTTACCACTTGTGGAATTCGCCACAATAACGGCTACCAAGCTACTGATAATGACTCTGAAGCCCTTTATGGGAAGAAATGTCGATCACCACTCTACTGGGATGAATTGGGAGAAAGGAGAGTATTAGGACCTGACTCTGTGGGCGAAATAATCGAGATTTTGAGAAAGATCCGCCAACGGATCAAAGAGGCCCAAGACCGACAAAAGTCATACGCCGACAAACGTCGCACAGAGCTGCACTTTGAAATGGGAGACAAAGTCTTCTTGAAGATTTCTCCATCAAAAGGAATCGTGAGGTTTGGAATAAAAGGAAAGCTACGACCACGTTTCATAGGACCTATGAAATTTTGGAAATAGTAGAACCATGGACTACAAACTTGTATTGCCGCCAAGTTTTAGAAACGTGCACAATGTGTTCCATGTTTCACCACTAAGGAAGTACATACATGACCTCAGCCATGTGATACCACCGAAAGATATTGTCCTCAATGACAATATGAGTTATGTAGAACTGTCTACGGAAATATTAGACCGACGTATCCAGAAGCTCAGGAACAAAGAAATACCGTTAGTGAAAGTTCTATGGCGACACCATGGACAGGAAGAAGCAACCTGGGAACAGGAATCAGCTATGAAAGAGAAATACCCAGATCTCTTCCGAGGTTAGCAAATTTCGGGACGAAATTTATTTTAAGGGGGATGGTATGTAATAACCCGAAAAATTTAAAACTTTTATTAGTGATGTTTAAATCACTTGTTTGTGGTTCTTAGACCTTAATTATGTTTAAGGTAACCAACGAAACGAATTAGAACCGATTCGGAGATCGAAAACTAGAGAAATCAAAAACTAGTGACTAGTCCTACCCGATTAGGGTTTTTCGAATAGCCTAAACCTAGAATGAAAGATCGAGAATGAATCTTGACAAAATGATTTCATTTCTAGAATCCTCTCACGAAAACATGTGAAAAGCCAAAGAATGAGAATTTTCGGGCATACTTGTCCGGTCAGTCTTAAAAGCACTATTTACGAGTTGGATTAGCTTTCAGTCCGTGCTAATCATGATAATTATTGATAACACTCAAAATCATGAAGGGATATATTATTATGAAGTTAGAAATTATAAGAATCAATTTCTGAAAGAAATTCCTGAAGAACTTAACCGAACGTCGGGAAATATACCAGGAAAACCCTAAATTGATCTGAACGATCCGAAACTTGAACCAATGGTCTAAATCAATAAAATATGATTTATAAGACTCGAATAAATTATGAAAGCTCAAGAATTCAATAGAATTTCGAATGAGCATAATTTAATCGTCGAGCAGCTATTTTTCGCGATAACTCGGAATTGACTTATCGGACGCCGTCCGAATTTCATGAAATTTTATAAATATTGAAATAAGTCTTTTAAAGGCTATTTAAGAAAATAAAACTTTAAGGTTCCAGAAATCAATCGAAAGTGCGATAAAACTTAAAGGGTCGGTATTAACATGCAAATCGGGTAATTTGACCATTCATTCTCCCAACTACCACCAACACCTCCCCGAATGAGCTCACAACAGCTCTTTAGGCTACCAAGACAGTAACATTTCGTCCATTTGCAGCCTCTCTCTTTGAGACCTATTTTCTCTCTCTAGATTCAAATCATCTCTTTTATTATTCCATGTTCTAAGCTTTAATCCCCATTTTTATAATACCCCGCGTCTCTACAATATATTATATCGAATTATCTAAACCTATTAAGGTTTGCGTTCAACTTAGATTATTAATCGAGCTGATAGAATTGTGTTTTATCGAATACTTAATTGCTATGTGTATTGGATATTCGAGAAGCGAATCAAAGATTAATCGAAAAACGTTAACAAACCGGATGAATTATATCACGATATATGTTATATCATACATTTCAAAAATCCCTATAAACTTTTTCCTTAATTCCCTCCCACTTTTCAACCCTTAACATCAAGGTACCTTTTCTTACACACCTACTCCATCACTAGCTTGTACTATATATCAAGTAGCAACAAAGTTAATAATCAGTAACAACACTCCATTCATTTTCTCGACAACTCCAAACAAGTGAGAGAAATATAATTAGATTCGATTCGAGGAGCTTGCGATCTACCACCAAGGAGAAGCAAAATTTCAGCAAGAAAAAGACTACTCCTTTCAGGTTTCATATATGCTTAACCTTACTTTATTTCAATTTTATATACTTAAATCTCCATGTAATACAATAGAGTTATATGAAACACATAACTAAGATTTTCCCCACAGCAACAGATTTGTAAACAAATCTCGTTCCTAGTTATGTCCTTATATAAGTTTTGTAGAAAATAAAATGACTTGATTCTTTAAACTCTACGACAGACCAACATGATCTGTTCACATAGCATATTTCAACACAAATTCTCAAGACCATAGTTCCACAAATAATTCTACAATAAGATCATGAACAAAATATATACACACATATGAGCGTTAGCTACAATAGACTGCAATACAAAAAAAGAAAAAAAAAACAAACAAAAGGGTGAACAGCCATAGTCGACGGCGATGTCCGTATAGGTGGCCTGAAGGCTGCTGCCGTCGTCGCTGGAGAAAGCTCGATGGCGAAGCCCGATTGAATGTGATGGGTATGGGCGAAAGAAGAGATGGCGTCTTGGTAGCTTTGGTGGTGCTGCTCGGTAGGGGAAGGAAGAGACAGCGTTCTTGGCGCAAAGCATCGGTGGGCTATACATGTCGGATTCCAGTGGCGACGACATGATAGAAGAATGAGGTGTCGACCTGAGTAGGGCCGAGGGAGAAAATTTGGAGAATGTAAACGACATGGTGGGTGTGGTGCCGTCAGCCGTAATCGACCGCCGGATATGGTAGAGACGACGACGACACAATGGAAGAAAGAAGGGGATGTGTCTCCATGTGTCTGCGGCAGAAATAAGGAGAGAGACGGAGGTTAGGAGAGAGTGAAGGAGCTAGGCAAAGGATGGTGTGTTGGCCTTGGTGTCGCTGGAGATGGAATGCTGGCGATCACGATGATGACGATCACGGAGGAGCTGAGGCGGTGAAGGCTGTTGAGGAGATGAGAGGGCGCCCTCCTATATGAGGAGAGAGAGAGAGCTAAGAAATTAGTAAACTATGGCTCCTCTCTTAAAATGGGTTCTAGTTTAATTTGTGTGATGGGCTGAAAATACTTAAACGTTAGTGGGCCGTGTATTAACTAATGAGCCCATTCGAAATTATAGTGTTGGCTGAGATTTATTTCCATTGTGAGCATAAGTTGGGCTGAAATTATATTATCTTAGGACCCAATTGAATTAGTTTAATGGTAATGAAAAGGAACAATGTGAAGCTTACCCTTTTAATTATTTCTCGAGCCCAATTGGATAATTGTAAGGAAAATAAATGGGCTGATTTCAATTCTCAATTCCTTAGCCAATAAAATATTTTTAATCAAATTATAAAATTTATCAATTCACTAGTTCGTTAATTAATTAAACATGTTGGGGCTACCCAATTAATTTAATTGAGCTTGTGCCGTTAATTAAGATTAGAAGTGAATCTTTATTAGACTATTAATTGGACTTAATTGGCGAAGTCTAAAGTAGTTAAATTGGTTCCAATTTCTAATAAATAAGATTGAGCAAATGAGTTAATTTAGACTCATAAATTAAGCTAATGAATTAGCATTGAATTATGAATTAATCACTTAAGATTCGCTCAACTTTCATAATTTCTTAGCTATTGTTTTAATCTTAATTTATCGCCCAAATGAGGCGTTATTAAATCTCTAAGTGATTAGGGAATGCGTGAGAAATTCTAGCGATTAAGTAATATTTATAACGCTAGTATAAACAGAGAATACAAATTCTCTAATAAAATCTTTAATAGAATGAAATCACGAACTCCTTTCAAGAAGAATTATCCTTCGCTTTAGATGTCTTATTTATTATTTCTACGATAAAGGTCAAGCGAGGAAGTGAGGATAGAATAACGATGAGAAGCCCTTGGATTCATGAGTATGCTTTGCAATCAGGTGGGCTTTTCTTGAAACAAAATGATTATGCATAACTCAAAGCATGATTTACAAAAACTTTATGAAATATTATTGCATGAACCGTTATCGATCGCCAAATATTTACGTTTTGTTGTGTTCATATCTGAGGTTGATATGTCCAAATGTGGGACGAGAATTGATTGGTATATGTGAATGAGTTGGTCCACCAACGTTAAAAAAGGGTAACGATCGGATCCGACTTAGTTGAGGACTAACTCGGATTGTGTACATGTGTTGTGTGTTAAGGTTAACTACCTCGATCGGTCACGGCGACTATGTGTAGGTGGCCACTCCATAGTCTTGTGAATGAATGAACGAATGAATGATGAATGAATTACCAGATATGGAACAACGTGGATGAAATAGTCCGGCCGGACACTCTTGGAAAATGATAAAATATTTGATAGGCATGAGCCTTTTCAACTAAAATCCTCATGTGCTATTGTGGGCAGTTCAATAACTTTTATGAAGAAAATGTTTTCGCACGAGTCCACCGAGTACTTTTGTACTTAGCCACCGCATATTCGTTTTTGATGTGCAGGTTGAGCAAGGATTGACGATGGGTGCAAGGTGGTGCAGAGTGGCAGTTATTTTGATGCTTTATTAGAAAGGTTTCTAGAACCTTGGGCATGCATCGTCATATGCATGTCCACATGTTTATTGCTGCCTAACTCTGATATTATTTGATGTCTTGATTATAACTGTTTTCGTACCGTATTGAACTTGAGGTCGTACCTGTTCCTTGAATTGCTTACGATTGGGTTATATTTGAACCTTGAACCTTTTGACGAGTCCTTCTGTGACTTGAGTTGGTATTGAATAACTTATCCCTTTTTAGTCTATGCTTATTGAGTAGTTAAATGGTTAATTGTATTGATTAGCTATGTTTATATCCGCTGCTTTATCATACCGGTGACGATCCATATGATCCGTACTTCCTTGGGAAGTCGGGTCGTCACAAGATTGTCTCCCAATACTATATTTCTTCTGATATTATTTATGTTGCCCCCCGTCCGGAGCATAGGGCTTGTGCCCCTCAGGAAGGGTTTGTCATCGTGTCTGAAGACGACCTCGGGCTGGTCTTCGTGTTCCTTATCCTCGTATATGTCGAACTTCAACGGATGTTCGGCATATCACTATCAACTTACGCCAAATTCTTTCCGGCATCTGGTGGGCCTCGGTGTCTATGCCCGTCGGCATAATTTTCCTTTCACATTAGGGCTTGTTCTCCGGTTTTTGCAACTGAAGGGTGGTTCGGGGTGGTATTATTTATCACCCCGTCGCAAATTCAAAGCGAAGATAAAGTCGAAGATCTCAAACTGGCAGAAGAAGTTTTTCTTCTGTCGGTTCGAGGGATCTCTTGAGTTTACATGGCGATCGAAGAAGATCGCTGATGTGATGGTTGACGAGATTGACGGTGGCTTGGAGGAGGCACTGGACAAAGTAGGTCTCGTGGATGAGGCCTTACCGAGGCCGAGCTTGTAGGCTGCGGGCTTAGCCTTATGATCCCGCCACCGAGGGTGGAGTCGGTGAAGGGTGAAGCCCCTCCTTCTCTTCTGTATTTTGTTGCATGATTATCCGTGTGTGTATGCCTGACTTTTTGTTTTTTTTTTTGTTTTAGTGAACTTGATCAGGGATAAGAAGAAGAAAAGGAAGGAGTCGAGCGCCGGTGTCGAGCTCCCCTCCTCGATTTTGAAGGATGTCGAGCTCCCCCCCCTCGATGTTGAAGGATGTCGGGGATATGCCTGAAGCGAGCGAGGAGGCTTCGAAGTCCCCTGAGTCGCAGCCTCTTAAGCGTTTTAAGAGGTTAAAGCGTGCTATCCCTGAGGCCGCGGTTGCTGCCGACCCGGAATGTGTCGTCGTTGGCACTCAGCGAGCTCCCCCTATCTTTCCCGAGGTAGCGTACTTATCCTTTTTCCTTGTGAAGTAATATAAATAATGTATTCTTTCGATCGATGGGATTACGTATAGGGGTTGAGGTCGTGTCGCCGAGGTGGCCAAGATGTCTGGGATGGCCCGGATGTCGGTCTCATGAGACTTCTTGAAGGGGCGTTAGCCGGTTTGTGAGGTGGCCCGGTATGCTCATGGAATGGAGGAGAGAAGACTCTCTCGTCAAGAGATTAGCGAGGCCGAGGCAAAGATCCGGACCTCGTCAAGCAGGCGGCGGATCTGGCGGGTTTGCCGAGGCGGGCGGGCGGCCGGCAAGTGGCTAGGCGGCGGAGGCGAAGTCGCTTTAATGAAGGCGAGTTGGATGAGGCTCGGCGTCGGGAGGCCGAGGTGGCGAGCTCGCAGGGGAGATGCTTGGGCATTTTGGAGGCTATTCTGTCTGGGGCTTCTCCGGGATGGTTGGCGATGCGGCCGAGGTCCTTAATAAGCGCGCCGTCTCAGATGCAATCGAAGAAGTCGCCGAGGACTACCCAGAATTGGATAAATCCAAGTATGGGTATGAGGAGATAGAGGATGATGTCCGAGGCGGGCCTATTTCGATATCCTTGTCCGCGGCCCTGAAGGAGCTTCTGTACTCTGAGCGACTTAGTCCTCGGTTACTGCTGACCGCGAGTTCATTCGCGCTTTGTCCGTGGACCGAGATCCCCTGACCGACGCTTTAATGGCTGATCGTGCAAAGGGGTCGGGGGAGGCAGCACTGGGGCTTCAGGCGACGAGGCTCGGGAGTTCTGAGGCCGGGCCGAACGAGCGAGTTGGGCGGAAGAGCCGAGGCTTTCGAGCTCGGGAGGCGGCCGAGGTGGACAGTTCGAAGCACGGAGGGTCAGTTGATCCCCTTTTTTTTTTTTTTTTGAATGTAAATGTACATTGGTTTCTGCCTAAGGGCGTATTAATAAAATCACAAGTTTATGCGAGAAAACTTATCTTTTTATTCAGTTGTCGCCTGAAATGCTTGATGCTTCTCCTTGGTTGAACCAAATCGAAGACTTGTCGCGCGCTCTGGAATTGAAAGAGGTCGAACTCCTCCATATAAAGGACAGCTGGGCCATGTGCACGCGGAGTCCGATATTAAGCATAGAGCTGCCCAGGAGAGCTGTGACGAGCTCCAGGCTCGTCTTTTGCAATTGGAGGAGTCGTTCGAGGTCGCCAAGGAGAAGGCTAAATTAATAGTTGAGGAGCATGCCGAGTACGAGGAGGTCATCCATCGAAATGGTGGGATGACTATCCCGGAAGTTGAAGCCAAGGTTGTCGAGGCTGCTGCTCGTTGTGCGAGGTACCGGCGTGAATATGGTCGGACCTCCTGGCAATTCACGGAGCAGTACGCTGAATTAAAAAGGCTCGGAGGCATATACAAGACCGTCATTGCTCGACAACCACAGCTCGAAGAATTGCTTTGACGGGATGCAGAGGCCTCTTCTTGCGCCAGGCTTCCGATTCTACAATAAATGCTCCGAATTTTGACGATCCGACGTGGATAGCTCAAGAGAGGTGCGCTATGGCCCTTGAACGGCGTGGATCCTCAAGGGGGCGGCCGGGCGCCATCGAGTTGCCGAGGTCGATCTAGCGAGCTCTATCGTCAGTGGCCGAGGTCGAGTGGCGAGCTCATAGTGTAGATCGAGGATGAGGTAGAGGTAGAATTAGTATAGATGAAATTTGTTGAATCGCGATTTTTCTAGGGATTGGCTCGGTTTTTCCTGTCTCCTCTGCTTCGTAATATGTAATCGCATAACTTATTTTGAAATAAGAAAGATATATTTGCTTCGTATTGACTTTATATTGAACAAAGTAATATATGGGGGAGTTCGTCCTTGTAGAGTTCCGTTTGGAATGAACGGCGAACGTTCTCGTAGAAAGGTAGCTCGTCCTTGTAGAGTTCCGTCTTTGAATTAATGATTTTTCGCGAGGTCGCCGAGAGGGTGGTCCCTTATTTCGCCTACATAGAGAGTACCGTCTTGAAATAAACGAAGGTAATCGATCTCGTATGTAGGAATGGTTCTGTTTTGCCGAGGTCATCGGGAGGATGGTCCCTTATTTCGCCTACATAGAGTACCGTCTTGAAATAAACGAAGGTAATCGATCTCGTATGTAGGAATGGTTCTGTTTTTGCCGAGGTCATCGGGAGGGTGGTCCCTTATTTCGCCTACATAGAGCACCGCCTTGAAATAAACGAAGGTAATCGATCTCGTATGTAGGAATGGTTCCTTTTTTGCCGAGGTTATCGGAGGGTGGTCCCTTCACGCGCTTAAATTCATCTTCGTATGAAACGAAGGTAATCGACCTCCGTCGAGGGAATTTGTCCTCCGTAGGGTATAGAATAATAGTGAAGATTAATTATGCATTAGTGGCAAATAAAACATGCACAAAAATAAAATTTTATTGATAAAAGACGACGTAACAAAGTAAGACTCAGACTCGATTAAACAGGACTCTAAAAACACGACATAACAAGACTCGACCTTTGACACTTATGCATAATATCTCTTCGGATGAATGATGTGCCATGCGTTGGGTAATTGCTCACCGGACAATTGGGCGAGCTTATAGGCCCTTTGCCGAGGACTTCGTCGACCTTGCATGCGGTCCTTCCCATGTGGCTTCCAAATTCGACGAGCTGCACGGCTTTGTCGACTTCATTATTTCGGAGTACGAGGTCGCCCACTTGGAATTGTCGGGTTTTAACACGCTGGTTGTAATACCGAGCTACTTGTTGCTTGTACCGAGCTTCCTTGATGTAGGCGAGGTCTCTTTTTTCTTCGAGTAGATCCAGATCAGCTCGTAGATTTTCCTCATTGCTTGGCAGAGAAGTCAATGGTACGGGACTCGGTACTCAACCTCAGGGATCACTGCTTCGGTTCCATACACCAAACTGTAGGGCGTTTCTCCGTTCGAGGTCCTAGGTGTTGTTCGGTATGACCATAAGACCTGTGGTAAATTTTCCACCCAAAGGCCCTTAGCTCGGTCGAGGAGGTCTAGATCCCCTTCACGATGGTCTGTTGGTGACTTCGGTCCGACCATTTGCTTGAGGATGGGCCACCGAGGTGAATTTTGTTGGATCGAAGCTCTTGACACCACTCTCGAATGTCTTATCGGTGAATTGTGTTCTTTTCGAAAGGAGGATATGAGGATGCCAAGCGACACACTATGTTCTTCCGCACGAAGTTGAGGCGTTCTTGCTTGTGATTTTGCCAAGGGCTCGGCTTCCACCCACTTCGTGAAGTAGTCAATCGCAACAATTAGGAACTAGAGCTGTCCCGGTGCTTTACAAAAGGGCTCACGATGTCGATCCCCATCGCATAAACGCGGCGAGGCTCTGTATGGAGGTGAGGTCGGTCTGCGGTAGCCTCGTGCGCTCCCATGGAGTTGACACTTGGACACTTTTCACAAGGTCAATTGAGTCCTGGAACATCATTGGCGCCAATAGTATCCCCATCTCATGACTTTTTTCGACAAGGCTCGGGTCGATGTGACTTCCGCATGATCCTTCGTGACTTCTCATGAACGTAAATAGCTCGGTTTGGACCCAAGCACCTTAAGAGAGGCCGAGATATGACTTTCAGATAGGACCCCCGCTCAATTGTATATCGCATAGATTTGTTCAGATTCTCCTAGCTTCCACATTGTCATGCGGGCGTTCGCCATTCTCCGTACTACTCGAATGTGAGTCATCCAATTGGGTTCTTCATCCGAGATTACGTTGACCTCGGCCCGTCATCGGTATCGCCTATGCTTACATTTTGGACTTCTTCTCATTGGCGGGCTCGTTGACGACGAGGCCAATTTACTTAAGATGTCATTTCATTTGTTTTGTTCCTGGATCACGAACTATCGAAAGTATGAGAAAATCCGTTGCGGGCTTTTGCTTTTCAAGGTATTTCTTCATCTGTTGCTTTTTGCTTCGTATTTCCCAACATTTGGCTTACTACGACACGAGAATCACCGTGAACTTGCACGACTCGTATTTGGAGATTTTGAGCTAGGCGAAGTCCTGCGATTAAGGCTTCATACTCTACTGTTGTTCGATTTTTGAATGTGAACCGAAGTGAGTAGGTGATCTCGGCCGTCCGCGCCTAGGGTAAGATTCTGCCCGCTACCCGTTTTCCCAAGCCCGTCAGCGTAGAGTTGCCAAGCCTTTCCTTTGGTATTTCATCCATTGGTTCGGCGGCGCATCGTCCCGACACGGTGGACTTGGTTTCTCGACGAAGTTAGCCTCGGCCAGAAATCGCAGCGGCTTGACCTTTGATGGCTGGCGGGCGAAGGATATATCGTGCTCGCCTTGATTCGATTGCCCATTTCGCGATTCTCCACGAGGCCGGCTTCGTCAATACTTGCGAAGTGGGTAGTCGGTGAGAACTTGTATGGGATGTGCATGGAAGTATGGACGTAGTCTCTCCGGCGCTTACCAATGCTAAGGCAAGCTTCTCCAAGGGCGATACCTCGTTTACGGGCCTTTTAGTGCTCGGTGATGAAATACACCGAGCCGACGTCCTTCCTCTCGTGCAAGGCGCACTTATGGATTCGTCGAGGCGACGGTAGAGGAAAAGGACTCTCCCTCTTTCGGGACGGATAGAGTGGGAGTTTGGCGAGGTAGCTCTTGAGATCTTCAAAGGCGGACTGTGTACATCATCCCATGAGAATTTGGGGCCTTTTGAGTATCTTGAAGAAGGGTAGTCGCTATCCAAGCTTTTGAAAGAAAGCTGCTCGGTCTTGCTATGCACTGTCACTGTGTATCGTCATGGATGGTCTTTGGCATGTTCATTTCAAAATGGTTTGGACCTTTGACGGGTTGGCTTTTAGCCTTCTTGTGAAACCCAAAGACCCTAAGAACTGTTGAATTTGTATCTTGAAAGCAGTTTTGGTTGAGCTTGTATACAATATTTCTTGTTACCACTATTACAATCTCCTATCCGAAATGAATACTTGATTGCATATATATGTGTCCCTTTATCTCATATATAAGTTAGATCATCGATGTGTAGAAGATCACGAAGTCTCGTATGATTGGTCGAAGCTTAATGAGATATAAAAAGTTTCACGGTGAGACAACTTGAGGATGAGTTGTCGGTATAGTCGCGGTATAGATAAGAAGTGACTTGACTTGGTTGCTTGTCTATGCTTTGATACGTCTCGGCGTATTGAAGGATCACGTGAGATGAGTTCTTCTATCCGTGTCGTGAAGAACCAAGATCTCGGTGATTTACGATGATCTAAACCTCGATAAGGTATTAGATGAGTATGAGTTCGACCATCATTTGACTTGTTATGGGTGAGGGTTATATGTTCTAACCCAATATTCTCCGCATCTTGGGTGGTGGCGGTGCTTGTATGTCATGCTAGTTATCTCAGTCGAGTCACCGTATCCGTTTAGGATGATGGCGTCCCTTAAGGAGCTCAAATGGTTTATTGTACTAAACCCTGCAGTTGAGTTAGCTCAAGTACAATAATAAGGTTGAGTGGTACTACTTAAGGAATTAAAGATATTAATTATTTTAGCGATCGAGAATGCTATAAGTAATTAATGGACGTTCGATATCTTAAATACTGGGGATTCGTAATGTCTAAGTGCAAGCCCGACTCAACTTCGGTAATAAAGGGGTAAGTCAGGATTTATTCTCTAGTGGCATGAATAAATGTTTATAAATTAATTTATGTTCTGGGCTGAACATAAGATAATTAATTTATTTGAGGCCCATCTTTATTCCTTGCATTTGATCCACCTGGCCGCCCATCCAGCCTCGCCGCTTAGAAGGAAAATTGGCGGCCCATGTTGCTCTCTATGGCAAGATTTTATTCTCTTTATCCTATAAGGATATTATTATATTTATGGGATATGCATAGATCCTTTCCATATAAGATTATGGTAATAATCCTTTCCATAAAGGTTTATGGTAATTTCCATATGGGATTATGGTAATTTCCATAAAGGATTATGGTAATTTCCATATAGGATTATGGTAATTTCCATATAGGATTATGGTAATGCATTATAAATATGAGGTAAGAGATTAAATCTAGGTCAATGATTAATAATCACCATCATTATTTTCGAGAATTTGAGGGTTCGTCCTTTGAGAGATTTTGAAAATTCTTGAGAGCTTGAGGGTGATTTTCAAGCATTCTCCATAGATCGTCCTCACTCGACGCGTTGGAGATTGGGCAACCGGGATCTGATCCGGAAGGTCAAAGCACGAGTCTCGATCCATTTCGCCTCGGCATTCAAAGGTAAACACGAGAAAACCCCAACGTGTTGCAATTAATTATATAGGTGCATGCTAGGTATATAATCAATGTATGGTGAATTAAATATCCAAGATAGATCCTCGGGGCGGCTAAACCTAGTTTTCCCTACATTGGTATCGAGCCCAGGATCGATATCTTGGCTCGCTGATTAATTCACGTTTGATTATTACGCGCGCAATATATTAATTGTTGAATCATAGATTCATCGTGGCTCGTTTTTATTTTGTCGGATTTTGTTTTCACCACGAGAAAATCCGTGGTTAGATTAGATTTATTTTTCGTAAATCTTATACGTAAAAGTAAAAGCAAGACGAAGCGGCAGATTGAGACGGCGGAAAACAGTCGCCGCGGCGTGCGGGCAACGGCACGCAAGCGTGCGGCGCGCGCGGACGTGCCACGTGGCGGGCCGAGCCGCATCCGTTTTCGATCGAATCTGTTTTGACGATTCGGTCCGTGCTCGCACGCGATGCCCATTTTCGAATCCGGTCCGTGCGTGCACGCGAGGCCCGTTTGGAAGATTATAAAGATCATGCTTTGCAATTCTATGTAATAGATTAGGCGGAAAGTGCGAGATTCCACGAGTGGCCACGATGAACGTTTTATTTTATTTTTATCGTTCATTGCATGTCGTGGATGTTTATATAATGCAGATAGCATGCTATGTATGTTTAAATTACGTTGACAAACCTTTACGTGTTTTCGTAATTGGATGCGCACGATAAGCATGCTAGGTTTATCGCGTTTTCTAGCATATTTTAGAATTACTGAGCATGTTTTACATGTTGAGTTCTATAGACAAGCATGCTAGGATTACGTGATCTCGCATGGACAAACCTTTTGAACAAAAAGACTAAGCAAGCAACCCGACAAATTAATTTTAAAATTAAAATATCAAGACCTCCACTTTTTGATCTCTAAACAAAGTGAGGACGACCGTGAGTAAACGTCAACACGCTGCGTGGCTTGCTTGCACTGTTTATCATAAGTTTGTTAGATGAGATTTTCTAAATAAAACATTTTAAATCTATTGAGAAGTGGGAGTTTCATGTGTAAACGCCCACACGCTGCGGGCTTGCATGTGCGATTTTCATAAGTTCTCTAGAGATAGATATAAAATGAGATAACAAAAGAATTTGAATTGGAAGCGGTATGGTCCGAGTGAGTATGCCAATTCCAAGAATTCATTCTATTTGTTAAAATTGTGGTCATTGCTTAGACATCACCTCAAGTACAACTTCCATGAAGTCCTTCTTGCGATAGTGATGTGGTCAGAAAGGTCCAATCGTTAATTTCATTTGTCATAAGGATAAGTTGACATGGATTGAAATTAAACGACTAAAAGGTATATTTTAGTCTGGTCGAGGGGTTCATGTGTAAACGTCCACACGCGTGGCTTGCATGTGGGATTCCTTGGGCGATTGGAGGTTTCAATTAATATTGTTTTATCAAAAGGTTACAATATTATTGTTACGAATTATGTACGATCGTATGCTTATGTATTTACATTATCGTTTCAGATATGTCTCTTACTCCGATTATCAATATGCTCGCACAAAATCCCCTATCCGGTCCAAATTTTATCGAGTGGAAACGAAACTTGGAATATGTTCTTATCGCTGAAGAACACATGTTTGTTCTCACTACTCCTAAACCCGATGCCTTATCGACGATCGATCGATGAGCGGCGAGAGTCAAGGACTTTGGAATAAGTCGAACAATATGGCTAAATGCTATATGATGACTACTATGTCCAAAGGCTTGTACTGCAAAGATCGGTCGATGGTAGACGCTGACGATATTTGGTCAAGTCTCGAGAGTAAGTTTGGGCAATCGGATCGGTATCCGCTTCCACACAATGAGAGAAATCTTGGCGTGTAAGATGGAAGAAGGAAGTTCGGTCCATGAACATGTCTCCACATGACTCATCTCATGGATAGTCTTGATCGGTTGGGAGGAGGTATTGGACGGTGAAGCCATGGTCGATATCATCCTCAATACACCGCCAAGTCTTTTGAGAACTTCGGCGTGAATGCGATCATGAGCAAGACCGAGTATACACTTAGTCGGTTGCTTAATGATCTCGTGGCTGCGGAAGGAGTTATGGGAAAAGGAGCACATGCTCTTGCTGGCACATCCAAGGGCCCAAATTTTCCGTTGCAAAATGGAAAAAGAAAAAGGGGCACCAAAGGTGGTAGAGGCAAGGGGAGAAGTGGGAGTAATGGGAGCAAGAACATGGCTGCCACCGGAGGTTTGAAGAAGCCAAAGGAGAAGGGCAAATGCTTCAAGTGCGGTAAGACTGGGCATTGAAAGGCTAAGTGCCCTATGCTCAAGGTACGCCGTTTGCTTTAGTAACGGAAACATGTTTAGCTACTTGTTCTACCCATTCTTGGGTAGTAGATACGCAGCGATCGATCATGTTTGTTACACTTGCAGGGGTTCTGCGGACAAGGAGCTAGCTAATGGCGAGATAACGATCTCCATGGGCAACGCGCGAAAGTCGAAGTTGTTGCGGTTGGAGATGTTTCTTTATGTTTTGGGACAACAGCTTTAGTTTTAAAAGGCGTTTTATATGTGCCGGATTTTCATGAACCTTGTTTCTGCTTCAAATTATTTTCTCATGGATATTCTCGTTATTTTTGATAGTGGTGTTTCTATCATAAGAAATGACGGTTATCCGTGTTGGCACTTTATATAATTCGCTTTATACTATTTCTCGCAAAACATAATACCTATAACTATGTTGCATCTTCTACAAACCCTAAAAGAGAAAGTTTTCTTAGAAGATGACACCACTTTTCTGGCATCTTAGATTAGGTCACATCAATCTAAATAGGATCCAAAGACCGGCTAAGAATGGGCGTTGGGTAATCTCACGGTTACTCCGCTCCCGATCTGCGAATCTCGTATAGAAGGTAAGATGTCACCGGATCCTTCAAAGAAGGGTTATAGAGCCAAAGAAATGTTGGAGTTAGTCCATTCGACCTATGTGGACCGATGTCCACACAAGCTCGTGGAGGGTACGCAGTATTTTGTCACTTTCATCGACGATTACTCAAGAGTGCGGATACGTATACCGCTTTCACCGAAGTCCGAATGCTTTGAGAAATTCAAAGAGTTTAAGGCGGAAGTGGAGCGAAGCTAGGTAAGAGTATCAAGTCATCATGGTCCGATCGCGGTGGCGAATACCTCGAACGAGTTTATGGACTATCTAGTGAAGTGTGGGATTACATCCCAACAAGACTTCACCGGCACACCACAAACAAAATGGTGTGTCGAGGCGAAGAAATAGGACTCTTTGGAAATGGTTAGATCTATGATGAGTTATGCTACATTGTCTATTTCGTTCGGGGTATGCCTTAGAAACGGCGGCATACTTGCTGAATCTAGTACCATCCAAGTCGGTCGAAAAGACCCTTCGAGTTGTGGTTTGGGGAAAGCCAGTTTAAGCCACATAAGGATATGGGCGCCCAACACATGTCTTTGAACAAGAAGGGCGACAAGTTGGAGGCTAGATCCGATGCAAGCGTTGTTTATTGGCTATCCTAGAGGAACGAAGGTGGTTTATTCTATAGTCCTAAGGATCAGAAGGTCATTATTAGCACTAATGCCCGATTCTTAGAAGAGGACTACATGAAAAATCATAAATCCAAAGTTGAAATTATTCTTCAAGAATTAGAAGATGATCGTATTCCACCACCGATTAGACCAAAGGTACGAGATGTCGAGTCTAGTGGGAGGGATCGACACCAGATACTTCAAGAAATTGAAGTGGGTCGAGTTCCACTGGAGATACCGACCGTACAAGTGGTACCTACCAAGCTAGTTGTGCAAGATAGAGAACCACAAGTTACTGCACCCACCGTTGCCATTGTGCCTGTAGTGCCTCGTCGTAGTGGGAGGGTTGTTCGTTAACCCGAGCGATGTATGTTCGTGGGTGAATCTTCAGATTTAGTCCCAGAAAACGAACAGGCAATAATCGACCCATGGACGTACAGCGAGGCGATACAAGACAATGATGCAAGATCATGGAACTTACGTTTGGACGAGGTGGTAAAGTCCTATGGATTTACCCAGTTGCCTAGCGAGAGTTGTGTGTATCGTTTAGATGTCAACGGTAATGTGGTATTTCTTGCACTTTACGTAGATGACATTCTTCTATTTGGCAACAATGTGAAGTTGTTATCAGACGTAAAGAGTTGGTTATCCGATCAGTTTCAAATGAAAGACTTAGGAGATGCAGCGTACATTCTTGGGATCAAGGTTTACCGAGATCGCAAGAGGAAAATGTTGAGCTTATCTCAGGCGTCTTACATTGATACTGTGATTACTCGTTTTAGTATGCAGACCGTCAAGAAAGGATTGCTACCTTTCTGACATGGCGTTCCTTTATCTAAAGGCGCGATCACCTATGACCGCAAAGAAGATAGAGGAAATGAGACAAGTTTCTACGTTTCGCCGAGGAAGTCTCATGCATGCAATGCTATGCACGAGGCCCGATATCTCGCTATGCGGTGGGCATAGTGGCTAGATATCGCCTAACCTCGACAAGCTCATTGGATCTGCGGTAAAGCATATATTCTGGCACCGAAAAGGACTCGAGATTATAGGTCGGCTTACCATGCAGATAGTCTAATGCCTGGGTTATTCACTCGGATTTCTAATCGACCGTGATGAGAAAAAGTCTACCTCGGGCTATGTGTTTACCTTGGGAGGTGGAACCGATATCTCATGGAGTGCAAAGCGGCGATGCATTGCGGACTCTACCATGGAAGCCAAATATGTAGCCGCCTTGAGGTGCTATGAGGTCAGATGGTTCAAGAACTACCTCATGGATCTAGATGTGGTACTGGTTTTCCCATGAGTATCATGGTTTACTATGATAACTCGGTGCAATGGCAAACTCAAGAAACCACGGATCCACAAGGCAAGCAAACACATAGAGAGAAAGTACCATGTCATACGAGAAATTGTTAGACGAGGGACGTGCCGATTGCAAAGATTGATACGACGGATAACCTAGCGGATCCATTCACGAAAGTCTCGCGCAATAAGTCTACGTTGGGCACGTTAGAGGACTTGAATTGCGCTAGATGGCACCCGCTAAAGCCTGCCGCAATAAGTCTACGTCGGGCACATTAGAGGACTTGAATTGCGCTAGATGGTACCGCTAAAGCTCGCCAGAATAAGTCTACGTCGGGACGTTAGAGGACTCAATTGCGCTAGATGGCACCCACTTAGAAAGGAAACTTTTGTATAAGTGGGAGAAGCAAAGTGATGGTTTTGTTTGTAATAGCTAGTAGAGACACATTGTATACTAAAAGTTTGCTTTAGTATAAGTGGGAGATTGTTGAATTTGTATATCTTGAAAGCGCTTTGGTTGAGCTTGTATACAATATTTCCTGTTACCACTATTACAATCTCCTATCTGAAATGAATACTTGATTGCATATATATGTGTCCCTTTATCTCATATATAAGTTAGATCATACAGTGTGTAGAAGATCACAGAAGTCTGTATGATTGGTCAAGCTTAATGAGATATAAAAAGTTTCACAGCTGAGACAACTTGAGGACGAGTTGTCGGTATAGGCTGCAGTATAGATAAGAAGTGACTTGACTTGGTTGCTTGTCTATGCTGGTACGCGTCTCGACGTATTGAAGGATCACATGAGATGAGTTCTTCTATCTGACCGTCGTGAAGAACCAAGATCTCGGTGACTTACGATGATCTAAACCTCGATAAGGTATTAGATGAGTATGAGTTCTTGACCATCATTTGACTTGTTATGGGTGAGGGTTATATGTTCTAACCCAATATTCTCCGCATCTTGGGTGGTGGCGGTGCTTGTATGTCATGCTAGTTATCTCAGACGAGTCACCGTATCCGTTTAGGATGATGACGCCCCTTAAGGAGCTCAAATGGTTTATTGTACTAAACCTGCGCAGTTGAGTTAGCTCAAGTACAATAATAAGGTTGAGTGGTACTACTTAAGGAATTAAAGATATTAATTATTTTAAGCAATCGAATGCTATAAGTAATTAATGGACGCTCGATATCTTAAATACGGGATTCGTAATGTCTAAGTGCAAGCCCGACTCAACTTGGTAATAAAGGGTAAGTCAAGATTTATTCTCTAGTGGCATGAATAAATGTTTATAAATTAATTTATGTTCTGGGCTGAACATAAGATAATTAATTTATTTGAGGCCCATCTTTATTCCTTGCATTTGATCCCTGGGCTGGCCCATCCAGGCCTGTCGCTTAGAAGGAAAATTGGCGGCCCATGTTGCTCTCTATGGCAAGATTTTATTCTCTTTATCCTATAAGGATATTATTATATTTATGGGATATGCATAGATCCTTTCCATATAAGATTATGGTAATAATCCTTTCCATAAAGGTTTATGGTAATTTCCATATGGGATTATGGTAATTTCCATAAAGGATTATGGTAATTTCCATATAGGATTATGGTAATTTCCATATAGGATTATGGTAATGCATTATAAATATGAGGTAAGAGATTAAATCTAGGTCAATGATTAATAATCACCATCATTATTTTCGAGAATTTGAGGGTTCATCCTTTGAGAGATTTTCGAAAATTCTTGAGAGCTTGAGGGTGATTTTCGAAGCATTCTCCATAGATCGCCCTCACTCGACGCTGGAGATTGGGCAACCGGATACAATCCGGAAGGTCAAAGCACGAGTCTCGATCCATTTCGCCCGACAGATTCAAAGGTAAACACGAGAAAACCCCAACGTGTTGCAATTAATTATATAGGTGCATGCTAGGTATATAATCAATGTATGGTGAATTAAATATCCAAGATAGATCCTCGGGGCGAGGGCTAAACCTAGTTTTCCTACAAGAACTTTCCGGACCGGACCGCAAACGCACTACGGGGTTCGCCAGTTGATTTTCGGAGAAGGCCGAGGGACGATCCGAGGTCGGCAACACATGCGGCTTCCTCTTGCTTTTGACGACGATGTCGCTCACGATACCTCCACGTTCGACCTATGTAGGTGAAATATTTTGTCCACCATCCTTTGATAGGTAGCCCCGCATTCTTGAGGCCGAATGACATCTTTTTATACGCAAAGACTCAAGTCGGTAATGAAGGTCGCCTTGGCGCGTCTTCATCATCCATCGTGACTTGGTGATACCTTTGTATAAGTCCAAGAAACCAAGACTTCAGATCCGACCAAGGGCCGACCTTCTTGTCAATGTTGGGAAGGGATAGCAATCCTTTGGGCAATGTTTGTTGAGGTCGGTGTAGTCAATACACATTCGCCATCCCGCTCCTCCTTTCTTCACCATCACCGGGTTGGCTATCCAGGTTGGATATTTGACCTCGAATAGTATGCGAGCTTTTAAAAGCTGGTTCACCTCGTCGTGAATGACTTGGTTCCGCTCGCTGCAAAATTCTTTGCTTCGCCGAAGCGGTTTTATGTTCGGTCGATGTTGAGTAGGTGAGTGATGATACTTGGTGAGACTCGGTCATGTCGGGGAGACCAAGCAAACACATCTCGAATTCCGTAGGAGTTGGATGATCCGATTCTTTATTTCGTGTGCCTTGGTAAGACCAACTTTGACGACCTTTAAGGGCTCATCTTTGTACAATGCGACCTCTTGCTTTGGTTGTCGGGGTGTACTTCTTGACCCAACTCCTGGGTTCCTTTAATTGCTATGCTGTGGTGCCGGACCGAGGTCCCCGCACTCGTAAGGCAACCCGCATACATTCCTCGCTTGCTTTTGATCACCCGGATCACGGCCGCTCCCTTGTGGTGGGTATCTTCATTGTCGTGGTACGTTGAGCATACCGCTTACAACAGCTCAGCCAATCTCGCCCTAGTATGATGTTATATGGCGAGTGGGCCTTCACTACGAAGAATTGTACCACCTTGGTGGAGCTCGTTGGTGACTTCCCACCGTGACGGGTAGTTCTATTATCCCTTCCGGTAGCAGATCTTCTTGGACGAAGCTTGGAGTGGCGCGCGCAGGCGCGGGCGCTTCTTCTATCCCTAGCTTGTCAAAACATTCTTTGAAAAGGATGCTTACCGACGCCGCTATCAATGTACACGCGCTTTCACCAACTTATTCGCGACCATCGCATGGATCACCAGCAAGATCCGGTGGGGTACTATTGCGGTACGGGTCGCCCTAAGAGAAGGTGATCGCCTCGTCCTTTCGAACCTCTTGTTGTTAGGCTCACGGTTCTAGGACTTGGCTTGGCCTTCAGGAGGACTTCGTGACTCCACGGGAGCCCGTAATAGTGGAGATCACCCCGTCATATTGGGACTCGTCGTCTCCTTCCTCATCGATATCGCGCTTTTTGTGGGGCGCAATTCCCTCTTCCTTGCTTTCTTCTCTCTCTCGGTCGGCTTGGCGACCACATTTGGTACTTCTTCGTGGGTCCATCCCGAACCAACATCTCTATCTCTCCCATGAGTTCTTTGCACTCTTGATGTCGTGCCCATAGTCTCCATGGAATGAGCAATACTTATCCTCGGTTCGGCGCCTCTCCTCCCCGCCATCGGTCGAGGCTTCTCGAACAGTTCATATGGAGTGCGTATATTTACGCCTCGGCCGTCAACGGGGTGTACCGAGGTCGCCCGAGGTGTCACGCGGACCGAGCTCGACCTTATAAGGCGATGTAATCTTTCAAGGCGTCACGCCTGGTTCCGATCTCCCTTCCTTCGTCTCTTCTTCCTTTTTGAGGGCTCCTTATCGCTTCGCGCTTTTCTTATCAGCCTTGTCCGCTTTGGCGAACCGGTTGGCTATCGCCACACTCCGTCGCGCAGACGGGTTCGATTGACGATCTCTCGGTATAAGGCCCGGCAAGATGCCGTTTTGGAAGGCCGAGATGACTAACAGTCGTTCACGTCTTCGACCTTCAAACACTCTGGTTAAACCTCGCCATGAAGTCACCGATGGACTCGTTACGGCTTTGCCTTATGGTGAGGAGGTGTGCGACGACGTTTTGACCGCCGTACGGAAGAACCTTCGATGGAAGGCGCCATCGTGTCGCGATAGAGCCGATGCTTCCGTAGGCATCGTCGAACCACCGCGGGCGTTGTCGACGAGTAACTCCGGAAGAGTTTGCACATATTAACCGAAATGAGACGTTGGTTGATCATGTTGTATGGAACTTGAGAGAAAGTTTCGTGGATCCTCATCCGTCATAGGGGCGATGCTCGGTACCCGTATTTATCCGTGAGCGAAGTGTTGAGTATCCTGTTTGAGAACGGGTGACTATTTTCCGCACCCATCGGGCCGCCCTCCGGAGATTGGGACGGAGTTCGACGATCGAACTCGTTTTGGTGACTCGGACCGACCTCCCGACGGCCATGATGCCTTTTCCCGCGCTGCTCGTTCCTTGGAGAGCGGGGCGGAGTTCGCTGATCGGACTCGTTCTGGCGATCGGGGCCGGCTTCGTGGCGGTCACGACGCCCTCTCCGCGCCGCCGTTCCTTGCGCGGTCGGTTTGGGCCCCGACCTCTCGTTGTGATGCCTCGTACCTAGATGAGGCTTCGGCGTTTCTGTCTTCAGGACGTGGCCGACCCTGTGCTTCGCTGAGGTACTGGAGAAAGCTCTCCTTATTTTTCTCGAGAAACCCCTTGACAGCGTCGTCAAGGTTTACTTGCGGAGCCGGAGGTTCCCCTGGATTGTTGCTGCGATTTCCTTCGCTATGGTATCCTGCCTCCTGCAGGGCGGGGTGTCCGTGCTCGTCGAGACTTTGGACATATCCTTCGGGGGTTTCTTCTCTGATTGGGCTCTTCCCGAGCTGAGCTCGGCGTTCCCTCTCGCCGTCAGCGTTGTTGTTGCCGGCGACGGTCCTGGATGCATGACTTCTGGTGTACCTGGTCATGATTATTTCCCTGTAAACGGTGGTTGATCGAAAACACAAAATTTCGTTTCCCACAGACGGCGCCAGTGATCGATCTTAATTTCGTTAGGGAAATAAATGCGAGAAGAACACAAGGGATTTACGTGGTTCGATCTTTGAATTAGATCTACGTCCACGGAGCAAGAGAGAGTATTCGTGTATTGAATGTGTAAGAAGCGATTACAAAGAGTGTGAATGATCTATTTCGTCTAATCTAGCCTCTATTTATACACAATTATTTAGACCTAGATCTTAAATCCGAGGTCTTCTCTAAATAGGATTCGAGATCTTGGATAGGATCTTAATCCTATCCCTTCTCGAATTAGGATTCTTTTAGATATGGCCGAGCCTTCTGCGTTCCCACTGGTTTTAGGGGTCTTCTTGGGCCGAACTTGTCCGCGCCGAAACGATGTCGATTTCTCAGATTGGGGCGATCTTTGGGCGCAGCGGTTGGGCCATATCCTATCACTAACCAAACACTCATATAATCACATATATACAATTCCGCAATTAAATCATGAGAATATCATGGAAGAAATAAAGCATATTATGTCCAAAATAATAAGTGACGTGTTTGACGGGATGAATTGTCCCCAAATAGAACCTGCAGATGCCTTGACCTGCCCAAAATTGCATTACATTGAGATATTGATACTGAAGTAGTTAACTCGAAATAAATGATAGCAGCTGTTTATTTAAATAATTAATCACCGCATGGATAATATTGTTGATCAATGTAAAATTTGCCAACAATCCGTCGTTAACTTCAAATGCAAATTCCTTGAAAAATCCGTCTTTAGACACTGACGGGCCTTTTCTATCAGAATATATATCCATCGTAAATTCACGTATTTTTGGCACTTTAATAAGTGATTATGTCTTTGACTTGTAAAATTATTATGCATGATAATGGTCATTCAAATTCATGAATTTCTATAGCTTTATTCTATCCATTTTTTTTTTTGTCAATTAATACAGAAATTTTAAAGGCTGCGACACAGTGGACTCGAACCCGAGACCTTTGGTTTCGGGCATTAACCACTCTACCACTAGGCCAACACACACACTATTCTATCCATTTTTATTGTGTACTTATGTAGAAAGATCAGTAGGGACTCGCAATCTTCGTTTGCCACGTGGATCAGTAATTTGACCATTTGTCTATTTTTCATTGCTTCAATATGCTCACTCTTAATTAAGGTCTATTTTGTAATTAATGATTTAATACTTTTGCATTCAATTAATGTATGTGTAACGGTCTATACGAAACTACTATGTTATTGATAGACAATTAATATACGAATTACTCACATGTTCTTTAATTTTGACAGCACGTATTTTAATAAATATAATGAATATGAAGTGGGTGGAGAATGAGACTCAAATTGTAAGATGTATTATGTGAGTGAAAAAGTAGGTCATAAGTAATTTTTTTTTTAAATAAATAAGTTGATTGTGGGTAAAATTTATGAGATTTATGTAGGGATCATGTCTATAAAAGAAAAATAAATATTTTTTATGAACAGATCAAAACGAAATTAAGTAAACATTTTTCAAGGACAAGGAGAGTAATAGATAAATGATGACCGTACAATATCTATATATAGACCAATAATTATGAAATACCCTTCGTCAAGAATTATTAGCGCAAAATACATATTATCATAAATAATACTTTTTTCGTCTCGTTTAAAGTTACTCGTATTTTTTTCGGGTTGTCTCATTTTAAGTGGCTCATTTTAAAAAAGAAATTTCGTGAATCATACTATTTTACACACAAAACACAACCCTCAATAATTTATGTGTTCAAAAATGACGAACCGCTTAGAGCGACACACAGAGAGTAATTGAAGTTGAAATATTCATGTGAATACTAATAAATCAACATCATGTCCCAAGCCATATATGTTATGACTAGTGACTACTTATATATATGAGAAAAAGTAAATTCAAAATCGCTCGATGTTCATTGACCATTTTTTCTTGAGTTGATATTTGACTGATTGTTAAGTTTTTTTTTTTTTTTTTTTGGGGTGTACATCAGAAAAAGAAAAGATTAAGCTAGATTTGCTTGAAGCATTTCTCTTATCACTAGTGAAGGGGTATTCCATAACTCCAACCCACCATTAGTTTCATAGCCTAACTTGGCTAGTCTGTTGGCACAGTTATTAGCTGAACGACTGATGTATTTAACTTTGTAGAACCCATTTCATTTCGTAGAAGACCGCCTATGGCACCTCGTTGTATATCTGTTTTAAGGCTCCCATCAACGTTGAGTTTGACCCAACCCTTCTCAGGTTTTTCCCAATGTTGAGGTATAATATTATGCGCCGAGTTGCCTCTGTTAGACAGAATGTGATACAATTGTTTTACCTGAAACAAAACCCTCTTTGTCGAATCTGACTTTCCTCTTAAGACCTTGGAATTTCGAGACTTCCATATGAACCAACAAACAACTACAAAAGTTGTTTGCCACCTAGCAGTGGTGAAAAACGTGGTTTTGAATTCTGAATTCTGTCAGATAATGAAATTCTTTACTTTAGACATCTTTGCTTTTGACCACCATGAATTTCTATCTAATAATATAATAATAATAATATGAGTTGAAATTTAGTGTCTTATAATTGGTGTCCTATTTTTAGTTTTTACGGCTTTTATATCTTTTTTTTCTTCAGTTTCAATATTGTATGCTTTAGTTCGATTTTATAATTATTACCTAGGATTTATTCCACCTAATTAGGATATATAACTATTTTTTATTATTTAATTTTATCTTTAATTATTAGTTAATAATTTATTATTATAGTTGATAAATCTAAAGTTATGGTATGTGATTTTCAAAAATTTCAATTTCTTGATATAAAAGTTATATATAATATTATAACAACCACAAAATTATAGGATAGTGGATAACTGGATATCATGTCAAATGATATGACAATACATCGATTGAAATTACTGAATCACGATTTTTCACAACATGCGCGGACTCATCCTTAATAACCACAAGATCTGTATGTATACTAATATAATCATATCTTAGACTTCAATATCTTTTATCTGCCGCCATTTGTTATGTATATATTTATATATATGTGCTCAGCTCAACTTAATAGACATTGACATGATCTGGATTGTACGTGCATTTCTTGAATAAATCGTATACAATAATTATTCTAAACAATTTTTCAAATATCTGATGATATTATATGCATCTGTAATTACATGCACTGATGATAAACTGCGACATATATCACATGAATCTCGAGGCGAAACAAAAAAAGGAGATAAATATATTCTACAACAATGGACATACGTACAATAAGAAGCTAAAATGCAAGAAAAAAAAAAGGATTATATTTTCGTAAATATGAAAATATGAAATAGAAAAGCATTTCATTAGAGTGGTAATACATTATGACTGTTCTTCACCTCTTTCTACATCTCAACGATAATTTGTGAAGCAGCTCAGAAACATCTCAACGATCGATTCCAAAATCATCGTTTTCACGAGCTTCCTCTTCACCGGAGAACCACTTTCTTTCTTTGGCGGGAGCGCCGCCGGGACCCCGCCGTCTCCATCAGGTGCTGCAGCCACCATTTCTGCTCTCTCTCTAGATCTCATATATTATTATGATTGTACTATAAATCTTTTAGATGCTAAATTGCTGTTTAAAAACTTACTTAACTCGGTGTGAGTGGGTTTAGATCCAGCTGCCTTTCTGGAAAAAAAGAAAGAAGGCACAATTTATATTCGTACACGTGGCTTCAATCTATTTAGTAAAAACCATGTTTAGACGTTCATTCATTATTTACGAACATAGATGAATTTTACTTTTTTATTTCTTTTTTGGGACCAGAGAAATTTACAAGTGCAATTCAGAAGTTTAATCACTATCTTGCATACCAAATTAACAATATATTTTAGTAAGTAAATTAAGTGCTGAGAAGTTCGATATGTTTTATGGACTCTTGTCCATTTGATCTGAAAAATTATGCATCTAGCCCCGTTACGACCAAAATCAGCCCAATACTATTAGACCGGATTCTGATAATTTTTTTAGGCCGGATTGGTTGTTTCACTCTTATTCCAAATCTACTAGCTCTTAATCAATTGAACTAAGTCGGTTGGGGCTGGTTGTTTCATCCTAATTGTCCTAGCACCAGGTCATTACGAAAGTTTGCCAACTCTAGTGGGATATATTGCATTAGTAACATAACTTTTTTATGTATTTGGAAATATGAAAATGAACTAGACATGGTCTCAATATATATGGTTTATCTAAAATATTGGGGTGATGAGAATGGTAGACAGACGAAATATTTGTGTAGGCTGGCACGAGATGACGGAGGGATGGGCTAAGTGCAACGTAGATGCGGCTTTCTTCAGGGCGAAAAATTGTATTGGTATTGGCATTTGTATCCGGGGAGCGAGAGGTCAGTTCATCGCTGCAAAAACTATTGTCAAATGGGGTATTGTGAGAGTGGAGGAGGGGGAAATTTTCGGTATTCAGGAAGCCCTTTCCTGGTTAAAGGAGGAAGGCATTACCAAATGTATCATCGAGAGTGATAGCAAGATCGCTTGCGACGCGATTAATTCAACGCAGGATAACCTTTCCGAGCTTGGAGGATTGGCACAAGTCTGTCGCGAAAGAATGTCCTTTTCTGACGACATTGTTATTAATCATATTGGTAGGAATTTAAATAAGATAGCTCATAGGCTGGCTAAGATGGCTATCGATGTTGACACACCGCATGTATGGGATGAACCCCCTTCGTCTGTGGAGGGTCTTCTCTTTTCTCCATGTTCGTGTTAATCAAATTTCCGTTTCAAAAAAAAAAAAAAAATGATTTTTTTTACTGTTTCAACCATGCAGAAACATAAGGTGTAATCATTTTCAGCACTAATGCACTATACTCATAATAACAGAAATTAAGTATGTGTGGATGAGAGTACGGAATTCTGGAATTAATGATCCTTCGATAAGTCCTATTCCGGTTTCATCTTTCTATCACGCTGTTTTAGTCACATATTACATGTTTTATTTTAGTCATAAACTAACCGACACAATTATGAACAGGTCCCTAGTCTTTGTCACAAATATGAACTATCGAAAGTCTATTATCATGAGTGTGAACTAATATTTAGAATAGGACCATAATGGACTTGACTTTAAGTTTAAATTTCAAAGAGTATTTATTGTCGTTTTCTCTAATTAGGTGAAGAGAGAATCTTTTTTCTTTATTATGGTTAAAAGTTATTTCTTAAATGTAATTATATATATATATATATATATATATATATATATATATAGTTGTGTTAATAAAACCTTTATCATGAAAACTGTGAAAACATTAATTAAATATATAAAATAATTGCACTACAATAACATTATACGTGCATTATCAAGGTAAAATTACTTTATTCATTTAATGCATTTATTTTCTATATTTAATACAATGTTCTCGTAGTTCCCACAATATATTATCACGATAAGAAGTATCATCATTTTGATTTAACAGATACTAAAAAGTGAAAATTAATTAAAAACTATTATTTTGATCAGTTATAAATTATATTTGAAAATAAAAAATACATTATATTTATTGCGACTGATGGTGGGGCTTTAATAAACTTGAGATATCAACACATACTGACATACGTGATATAAAGTAGGATTCATAATATATATGTATATAGAGAGAAAGTGGTTATCATATTATCCTAATCATCGGGAAGTATATAAGATCCAATCTAGATCATGCATTTTGAACATGTGGCAGCACCACAAGTTGACACGTGGTAGCCCTTTTCAAAAAAAAAATTAAAAATTTTCACAAGGGGCAAAATGGGAAAGAAAGAAAATCAACATTCTTCTTCTTCTTCTTCGTTTTTTTTACAATGGGTTCGAGTCCACCATGACGCGGCCTTTAAATTTCTGTATTAATTGACCAAAAAAAAAACAACATATTTTGAAAGGGAAAAAAAAGAAGAAAAAAATTTTGATAAAAAAAAATTGTTAGATTTTGAGGAAAAAATAGAAGATGAATTTGATAAAAGATTGATGAATCAGAGAGAAATGGTGGCTATGGTGGTGGTTTACGGTTAAATTCGTCGGAAATTGGGGAAAAGGACGGAGGAATTGAAGAAGAATGATGGATGAGAGATTTATTATCGAAAAACATATCATGTATATAACAAAACACATCCATGCATTTAACAAAACATAAAACTACATGCTGGCATGAAATACAAACATGCACATAACAAAACACGTTTATGCATTTAACAAAACATAAACCTACATATTGACCATGAAACACAAATATACAGACAAAACATATTAATGCATTTAATAAAACATGTTCATGCATTTAACAAAACATAAAAATGCATGTTGGCCAACGAGCGCTAGGTAACGCGCGAGCACGAGCGTGCGCTTCCAACGTACATACATGTTTGTATTCAACTTCATGCATGTTTGTGTTCATTTAAATGCATAAGTCAGTTCAACTATATGCATGGTTTGTTTTTCGCAATCACATAACAAATCAAATTACTAATATACTCTTAGTGTAGCGAAATCCCCTAAAATAAGCTTTAAAAATCCGAAAAAGTCTCCACCATAGGATCTATGAAATGAATGGATGAGATTGAGTACTACATACTACCTAAGGCTCAGATACTATATGATCCCTCCTCTCTCTATATATATTACTTAATTGCAGATAAATTAAAAATGGTGTGCTAATCGGGTTATAAATGAGTCTTTGCTAGCTCAAGGAAATTCAAAGGAAAGTGAGAAAGGAGTTGACAAAAGGAATTTATCACAACAGAAGTTTTAGTTTTCACGGTGTGAACTCTCATTTATGTGTCTTTGTCGAAAATGATACTTCATAGATTTGACCAACTTTCTGTTAAACAATTTTAAAGATTAAAAAAACATGTATGCTTTAGGTCATCTCTAAAAAAAAGTTTATTCTATAAAAAGTCTATAGAACTAATTTAATTATATTCATAAAATATCCTCTTTAGAGCATTTTCTTCGAAATAAACTCCCTCTCTCTCTAGTGTGTTAATAAATTCTTCTGTCTTTTACATCATATCACATGAAATCATATGACAAACCTCTCTTATGTTAATAAATCTCTATTTTGTTAATGGATAAGTTAGACTAATTTTTGTGGGGTCTGTGATTTTTACTATATATTACACCCTTAAATATATCGAAAACAATATACATATTTAAACGAAAAATATCACATCGAGTTGAATTTGGCCGAAGTAGAATAGTCAAAGATTTACTCACACAAATTATTATATCCCCTGAGAAATATAATAATTAAAATATTACTATCATTCTATCAAGAATGTATCATTTGATAGACGATACGAATTTAAAAAAAATATTTGATAGAACTTTTGAATAGAGAAAGGGTCTCATCATGTAAGAAATGAGTTGTTTAGGTTGAATTTTAAGAATTAAGTATGAGTTCATGGTAATTTTTAGTAAATAATGAATGGTTGTGAGATTAAATTATAACAATTGAATGTCCCTCAAAAGGAAAGTGACACACTCTTTGTAGACGTCGAATTATGCAATTTAAACACATTCTTGGTGGACGGAAAGAGTAATATATTACTCTAAAATTAAAATAATGTATTTTCTCTATCTCGTTTTAAGTGGTTCATATTCATCTTTAGACTGTCTCACTCTAAATGATCCATATAAAAAAATGAAACATTTCTACATATAAAAGTATGAATTTCGTGAGCTATATTATTTTGCACACAAAATATAATAATTATTTTTTAATTTATATGTCCAAAGACAATGAACCACTTAAAGTAAGGTGAGCTATATTATTTTGCACACAAAATATAATAATTATTTTTTAATTTACATGTCCAAAGATAATGAACCACTTAAAGTAAGATGGGGATACTATTTTACACCTTTTCTCATTGTTCGTATTTTGACCTTCCAGATCAGCTTTTGTTTGGAACTTTTTTGTGGTAGTAATAATCATTGGAAATAAATATATCTTCCACAAAATTTGATAAATAGGAATATTGACAAGTTTCACATTTCCAACAAACAATTTGTCGAGATTGCAAAAAAAGTTAATATAAAAAATAACAACAACAACAACACTTTATTGTGACTGAAAGAGTAAATGAATTAAGATATTCTATAATTATTTAGAAATCAGTGTAATAAAACAAATTGAATTCATGATAATATTCGTTTTATTAACTTATGAGCAAGTTCGTTAGTGAGATAGTGATTTTGATCCTAAAAATATTAATTTATCATTTCGACCTTTAGTGTGTGATTTCTTTAAGACTTTTGCTCGTCATAAATATTCAAATACCCAGTGAATCTTGATACAATAAATAAATCGGCCTCAAATTTGATAGTATTCCGCTTGCAAGTTAATAAAGTAGTGAACTAGATCATAAATATTAATTTAACAGTTCGATCTTTAGTATATAATTAAATTATAAATATTTTCTAGAATATGCATAAATAACTTATTGTATATGCACAAACATAGAATGATAATTTTCTAGTCTGAAAAATCAAATTGGTGTATTAACATTATTGAATAAATGCACAAACAGGAGATGATATTTCCCCAAATTGAAAGAAAAATCTTGAAAAATGCTGCCCAAGTACAATTTTAGATTTATATTTGATGTTAGCATTTTATTTATCATTTTTTCAGAAAACATGCAAACACAACTTACAACCAACGCGTTGAACTCAAAAGCCAAAACCACTTTTGGTTCGGATAATCAATTTATATATAGCATGTCGTAATCGTGTGATTTATTAAATATATATTATATAAAGAAGGATATAAGATATTATACCAAATTGTAAGGGCTTTCAATTTTCGAATAAGGGCTTATATGTGTCATAATTTTATTTTGGATTAACCCATCTAATTGGACCAATTAAATATATAGTTTAACAAGTGGGCCTATGATATGTCAATTAAAACTACACTTATTTTAAAAGGTATTGGATTTATAATGTGTAAAATATGGCACTAATTAATCTGATTGTGTTTGATGGTATTAGATTAACGTTGAAGATTATCCGTTCCATGAAAAACAGACGCGAGAATATTTCTCACACTTTTCAAACCATTCTTCTGCTTGGTTTTGCTTAAATAAATAACAATATAATTTATTTTTCTGAAAGGAAACAAAAACAAACTAATTTTATTTATATATATTGGGATTCAGTAATTCTCATTCTTGGCCATCACCAAACCATTAAAGCACTACTTTTTATAAAGTCAAGAGTTTATTCAAGCAACCCTACCATACCCTTTAGTAGAATATTCTTTATTTTGTTCCATATATTATTTACTACAATTCATATCTCTTGGTGACACATTAATATTGTAACGAGGAAATTTGTGGCAGTTACTTGTGTTTTAAATAGGGATAACTGCTAAATAAATTATGACTTTTGTTCGATTTTGCAAATTAACACCATTTTAGAACATTTCAGTGGTACTGTTATTTTTCACTTTGTGGCAAATTCAGCATCCTTAAACTTTATTTTGAACGTTAAACTAATTTTATTTCAACGAAAAACTACGTCATTTATCGAACAAATTTCGCTGATTTTTTAGAGATGTATACGTTGCTAGAAATCAAACTCTGATCATGATTTATGGCAAAATTTCATTTATATCGCAACATTGAGCATTTTTCCAATGAGGCAGCTCAACATTTAGTACATTGTAAATGGAAACCTAATTTTTCAATACTTTCACAATTATAACTTAATTGTGACACTTTCAGCATCCTTAACTTCAGGTGCATGGCATGCCGTAGTCTGATGTGAAATTACATGCTAAATAATAATTCCAAAATAACGGCTTCCCACATGAAATTTTAGGTGCAAAAAATATCATGTTGGGACATATATAGTTATGAATTTTTGAAAGATTGAGCATTAACTTTTCATTAATTAGACGTTCCAACATTTTTTAAAGTAATTGACATTATTAAAAGATATTAAAAATAGGATATTAATTGATATTTACCCCATAATTTATTATACCATTATTCCTTCTAAATAAACCTCCACACATGCAACTTCGAGTAACACTACAAACTGAAATAGAGAATCCTAAGTAAACCACCTCCACCTCTAATGTCTTTGCAAACACCAAAACTATCAAAGAAAAAACAATCTCTTCTTCTCCATAAGAAAAAAAAATATGTCTCCAATCAGCAGAGACGATCTCCACAGAATCTTCACGAACTTGGACAAGAACAACAATGGCCGAATAAGCATTGACGAACTGCAAAATCTTCTTCACGGAATAGGAATCCACACGACGTTGGAAGAGCTCGAGAAGCTCGTGGGCCGAAACAATCTCGAATACGTCGAATTCTTGTTCTTCTATGAAGCGACGATCGAGGCCAGAACTGCAGACAACGGCGGCGGTGGCGACGAAGATCTGTCGAAGGCCTTCAAGGTTTTCGACGTGAACGGCGACGGGTTTATTTCTTGCGAGGAGTTGCAGATGGTGCTGACAAAGATGGGGTTGTGGGAGAAGAAGAGTGGGCAAGATTGTAGAGAAATGATCGACGTGTACGACAAGAATTTGGATGGAGTTCTTGATTTCGAGGAGTTTAAGGATATGATGTCAGTTCCTGCTGCTGCTGCTGATGATGACGATCGTGAGATGAAGGGTTGAATTGATGGTTATTGTTGAATGATTTTTATTCAATGAAATTGATGGATGTTTCTTGGATTTTATTACTTCTTGAAGTCTGAAGGGAAAAACTAGGAGACCTATTGTGTGATTTCAGTGCCTTTTGCCTTGATTTTAGTTTGTTGGTTTTCCTGTCAGAATACCAAAATTTGAGGTTTTTATGTCGAGCAACATTGTTCTGGATTTTTTTTTATGAAAAGAATTTCAAAATAAATTTATTTAACTCTAACCAAATAAATAATGATTAGTACTAGTACAGATGTGGTCCGCAACTCTACATAACTTACCTTATTTAACCTATGTGATTTGATTTACACTTATATCATTATTTATTTAAGCAAATAAATAATGATATACCAAGACCATCCTTGCATTTAACTGATATGAAATTTTTGTTATCCAACAACCAACAATATTAAACCAAACACTTTCTTAATACGAACTGCTCAACAATAGGTAGGAAATTGCAGTTTAGTTTTCTATTTTTCCTAATGGAATATTTATTAAACTAGAGTAAAAGTGACTAAACTTTATATTTTTGAGTGCTAGCTATTTTCTTTTTGCTCGTTACTTAATAAAAAAGGAAAGGTCATCTGATGAGAAAATAGTGAAATAAAAGAGATGGTGGTTTGCAAATAATTAAGAGGCAGTCTCTTATCGAAGAATTTATGACCTCTTTTTGGAGGGAATTTACAAGTACAAACATATATGAGTTTGATCATATTTTCATTTTGTTTATAGATTGGCTATGAGTATATTAACGGAATGCTGTCTATGAGGGGTTTTTTTTCGAGTTGGGCCATGAGTATTTGTACGGTTGTACCTACGAACATCCTGCCTCTAAAAATAGGGTCTCTATTTTTACAAAAATTGATCATAAGTATTTCATTCGTCCATCAAAAACTTCTATTGCTTTTGATGACATAGTTTCTAATAAATTGTAATGAGTAAACATAATAAATAAATGAATAATGAAAAGATGGATAAATATATGGACTATGAAGATAATAAATGAATATATTAATGGATAATGAGAATAAAAATATGATTTATATATGTATATTTATTTGTAAATAAGCGGGTTGATTGCCGGTAAAAAAATATAGAGTTAATGTTTTCCAAAAATGATCTATGTTTTTTTATGAATGGATCGAAAAAGATAAATACAAGTTTTGGGTGTACCAAGAAGTATTATTTTTTTGTAATAGAATTAATATTCCATAATACCGGTTTCGTCTGTTGCCGGTGAATAAGCAAGCAAATAACGAAACGCCGGAGGCAAATAACTTTTGCAGGTGCCCAAAAAAAACCCTCTCATTTTTCAAAATTTTGAAAACCTCTCTCTCTCTCTTCTCAGATAATACGCACAATTTTGGGCGCAACTTTATCTCTCTAGGGTTCCAAATTCCACCAGCTAACGACATTTCTCTGTCTACTCTCCAACTCCAGTAAGTCCTGAACTCCGCGCTTCTCTACTTTCG
Source organism: Salvia rosmarinus (assembly GCA_036937905.1). Lineage (NCBI taxonomy): Eukaryota > Viridiplantae > Streptophyta > Magnoliopsida > Lamiales > Lamiaceae > Salvia > Salvia rosmarinus. Next base: position 110,378,741 of record CM072819.1, read on the forward strand.
ATCCTAATTTTGGTCTCAAGCAATTTTGGAGTTTATACGTATTTAACAAGTTCTAGTACTTTTCTTGGGGAGCAGGGTGTTGCATTTGATTGATTTTTGTATTTTAACTTAATTAATTGTTCATGCACTTTAGGTATTGAATTCGCAGGGGAATTTGGAACACCTGATTGCTCCGGGTCCGAATTGTTATGACAGTGTTCTTAGGTGGTTAGCTTGGCTTAATTGAAGATTAGGCATGGTGGATGCTCACAAAGAAAGTAATGTGAACGGTGGGCGAAGTTGTGTTGAGAGTTTAGTAGGGTCCTCAGATGTTGAGGAGGTGAAGGCTAATGGCATTGCAGTTGATAACGAAGTCAGTCCTTCGGGATTGGGGGGCGATAGTTTGCTTACCTACAAGCGGCGAAAGAGTATCAAGGTTATGGAGTGGGGGGAGGTTTTCGATGATTCAGCGGGTCACCTGAGGGAGAAGGTGCAGTAATCTCTTATATCCTATTATTGTTCTTAAATTTTATTGCGCCTCGGAAATTGTATTTTGGTACTTGTTTTTCTTATTCGATTTTAAAACCTATTCTTTTAAAACTATATATTATAAGTTGTGATCTGATTTTCACAATTTTCAAATACAACTACGCAAATCGGACCAAATCATTTTTGTCGTCGAGTCACTAGCATCACTCTTTTAAATTGCCTCAATAATGCTCAAGTATTTCGATTTACTTCACAAATAAATCCACGTGTAATGACATTAAATTATATATATATATATATATATATATATATATATATGTATGAGTTATTATAAAAACATTTGTTATCCGAGAACAATAAAATTATTACACTAAACAAAAATATTTAAATTTTTGATTCTTGTGGGATTCGAACTCGGATGGTCCATAATGCATTCATCTAGCAAAGTAATGTATCACCGTAGATCTTCGAGATCTGATGAATGAAAATGATTTTTATGTTTTCACTTTAAATAAGGTTTTTATTTGAATGCTCCTATTTGGTTCAAATAAAAACACATTTAAAAATAAAAAATGAGAACAAATTTTCATCTTTGATTTTTTAAGATGGATGGTTGTAATTAAATCAAATTAAGCTATAATGGTAATTATAAAATATTTAATGTGTGAACCATTTTTATCATGAGTGTGAGAACCAAAAAATGATGAATTCAAAGTTGATGAATCCATTGAGAAAGTTACTGAATCCAAAAAATAAAAATTTTGTGTCATATGAGATTCGAATATGGGTGAAAATTTCTAAATTTTTGGATTCAGTAACTTTTCTTAACGGATGCATTAACTTTCTTAAAGAATTCATTTTATTCATAATGAATTTTCATGGTTATTAATTCTCACCTTAAAATAGTGTTTATATGAACCTCTCTATATACTCCTCCATCCCACCTAAAGTGTCTCATTTCTTTTTAGCACAAGTATTTAGGAGCAAAGTATAAAGTGTTAAAAAATGAGTAGGACCCACATTTTTTGAAGAGATAATTATTTCCAAAAATAGAATGGATCATTTGTAATGGAATAACCCAAAAAAGAAAGTGGAACATTTTAAATAGGATAGAACGAGTATATCCTACGATGTAGGACCAAAATACAAAAAGATCCAACCATGTATTTCGTTTTCGCTTTCTAGAAAGTACCACAATTTTCCAATCTTGATTCTTGGACGTAGAATTTTCTCAAATTGTTTCCTGCCAAAGATGAAGTTGAGGTCACCATCTCACATCAAATCCTTCAATTCAGAGTATAACAAAGAGAAAATCTGCCAATGGAATTGATACTAAAGCATCTCACAACTAAAATTTCATCAATAGATGTTCATGAAGTACATACCTACTTCACTTAACATAGCAAGGGGAAAAGATAGCAAGCAATCTATTCGCTAGAAAACTTTTAACATCAAGGTCATTTATCTTCTAGGAATACAATGCAGCACAAGCGAAGGAACCGATCATCTAAGTGTCTATACATAATCTATACATCAGCTCTGAATCTCATATCGATAATCAAGTTTTAAATGAATCAATTTGCATGAAGCACTTAACCTTCACGAATCACTCAAAGTTACCAACATCTTAGCACTCCTATCTACAACTCAACCAGCAAAAGCTTCATATATAGAGTGGCTTACCTGCTATCGGATTTCAAACTTCAGCAATGGATAGGTTGATGTTATCGACTATCTCTATTTGTTGCTCCATCTAAATGGCTGCACACAGTTCCCACTCATCAGGGCATGTGGATAGGTTGATGTTATCGACTATCTGTACAACACGAGCAAAGCAACTCTCAAAAGCTTCTCAAGACAAACTCCATGAAAAATCCCTAGGTGAAAATGCACGATCTAAAACTGATACTGCTACCAGTTAGATCTATTTTACTAATACCAGAACCTAGATTACCTCTGCATGTTCGACTTCCACAACAATACATACACTGCCATCTCCTCCAATCCCTTCAAAGATGCCCTTTGGGTACAAAAAACACACAAACAGACACACAAGCTACCACAAAAACTAGGGTGCAGCAATGGAGATAAACCAAAAATTTATCTCATAAGATAAATGTTTTACAAAGTGAAGAATGCTCGCCTGCTCTAAGTCAAAATGCATATTAAGAGGGATGCCCGAACCTATTGTTGAGAATACTTAAGAAATAAAAGAATATTTCGGTTACCAGTATAACTGTGCAGTCAAGAATTACGTACATTGTACAGGAGCATCACACAATTTTAGCAGCTCCTTGAAAATCTCCTATAAAATGATGCTAACTTTTCATAATGAATAGTGATGAATCACATGTCTAGAATTTTCCTTTCCAGTTAAAATCTTCTGAGCTGTATGAATCTCCAAACTGATTTGTCCCATTTCCGAAATCTACACCCGAGTTCCCCCAACCATTTCTCACTCGAAGCCATGGTGGGCCAAAATTTGGATGATTCCACTTCTGCTGCCTAAAGTATTTCCTTCCCATGTTATGAGAACCCTGTTCTAGCTGAAAATCTGGATGCTCATTCACCATTAAAATATTCATTTCTGGTGGATCCAGGCTACATGTCATCATACGTTTTTTACCAGAGTAACGAACAAGACAAGCAACATCATCTTGTCCTGACTTTTCAAGCGGTCCACTAACACATTTAGCAACCGGCAATGGCTGTTCTCCCTTGTCACTGGCACCTGGAGGCAAAGGAGGAAACGGATGGAATGGCAGACCTGGAGCTACAGCCCAAACCTCAGCAGCTTCTCCTTCAGGGAGCCCAAATTGTTGCATGAGAGAAGAGGGTATACCATAAGATACAGGCATCCGTGCAATGAATCTATCCTGTGATACTGCCAACACAATGTTGGATGGATGCTTAATGAATGTCTCTCTCTCCTGGTGACTAAGAGAAATTGAACAAGCAGCAGCTGGGACTGGGACAGTAGAGTCATTAGAAGGCATCGGAAACCCAGGAGGAATATCATTGTCAACATTTTGATTTCCATCACCTGACAAACTGGCTCTAATACTGGGATGCATGCATTCCTCTGGTGGGGTATCCCATCGACTCTTGCGCTTGCGTGTTCTTGTTCCATTAGTTCCATTACTGCAACCTGAAGCAGAGGAGTGGTCAAGGGCTGAAGTCTCAATACCAGATACAACCACCGGCTGCTTGTCACAACGTTCAACTGAATCTGCATGGTTTCCACCTCGATCACTCCAATGATCTCCTGATGACACTGATAACTTACTATAGGGTGAATGCTGACGAAATTCCATCTTCCCATCATCCATTTCCATGAAGCAATTTTTCCGTGGGACCTCGAATCCACCTATCCCTGAAGTTTCGTGCAATTTGATGGACCTGAGAGCAGTAGAGGCAATAAATACTCTATGAACAATCAAAAATTTGAGTTGCAAATACTAATCCCAAGTATAAACTAACTATTTTATGAGTACATGGTTGGCAGTACATTGGCAAAGGCCAGCACCTGCAGGAAAGGTAATGACACAGAAACAACATAAAATATTTCAAATTACTACCTATTTGAGATCATATATTTATATTCCATCATCATGTAGATTTTGAAAACAGTAGTTATATTCCGCACTACAGTAAAAGAGACCACAAAATGTAGGACAGCAAACACACAATCTATTTCACTAGGTCATCAATACTTTTGTACTCAAGAACCTAACGGAATTCAGGACCCAATCAGAAACCGAAAAAAATGTGGCAACATGATTGCTCTCTTTTTCGATAGCAAATATGCTTCCTCATATCTGTACGGAAGCTAAAGTTTAGTTAAAATTTGTTGTAGAAGTCTTTCAATATCGTCCACTGGCAGTAACCATATATGTGTCATCCCGTGTGAAATTTCTGCTATCAAATATGGACTTATGAGTGACTGACTCGACACCAAAATGGACAAAAGCTACCTGTTTGTCAGCATGTTCTGTCAGGGTCAATATTGAATCTTTGAAGCTGCAAGTACAAGTAAGATGCAAATCAGAAAGCATAACCATTTATATTCTTTTATGTTCAGCATGAGACAATAAATTCAAAAGAAAAGACAAGGCTAATCCATGAGTGAGGATAAAATATCTCGATCCAAGCACAAGTATGTTCTTTTATGTTCAGTATGAGGACAAAAACACAAAAATATGCTGATAAGTGATAATCAATTAATAGAAATTTCATTATGATATAACCCCCCAACCAAAGAAAAAGAAGGAAAATGTGTGGAAGTTGGAGAAGGATGAGGTAATGTCTACGAGAAAGATAGATATCTTAAAATTGTTTCTCCTATGATAGTTTTCCATAAGAATACCTAAAGAATTATTCTTGAGTACGCAAGACAGGTACAAAACAAAGATGTGAAAGCAAAAAAAAAAGTGGTATAATTGGGAACAAGATAGCTGCTCATCAATCAGAAATCAGCACAGTGATTATTGTGCATGTGTATTGCAGATGTAAAGCTTTCACATTCAAATAAATGAGCAAACAGTAATACAGCAGTAATAGGGGAAGAGAGATTTTCTTCACCTTTCCACACCAGGACGAGGTGGACCTCCAGTTATGTGATCCAAAGTAAGGATCTCTCTCATCGCAAGATACTCAAGTACCTAACCACCAAAAAAACAAAAAACAAAAAAATTAACGATCATAGATTCATTGTTTTCCAGGTACACAAGGAGTGTCATATTGAAATTTAATACAATATCTTCAACACTAGTCATGTATATACACTCAAGAACTACCACGCATGCATGCCTATGCACGTTTAAGTTCTCGTGCATGTTGGTGATAAAATGAAGTATAGATATGTCAGTCCTAAGATCAACTTCTCTAGGAACTTGTAGTTTCACTAAAATGACTCACTATCAAAGCACCCAAAAAAAAAAGGTTTTTTTCATTTTCCATAGCAATTATGGAATGTTTTCACTTGAATGACTAAAAACTATACATGCTTAACAAATTTACCTTAAGAAGCTTGCGCAGAATTGGAGTTTTAATAAACTCTTTTCTGTACCTCTTCATTATGTTGTGTAACATCTGCAATCCTATTGAACAAAATCCACTCATTGGTGAAAAATACAGTCAAGTTACAGAAAACCAATAAAAATGTTCTAGAACATCACTTTAAAATTACCATTCTTGTTGATTATATCAATCAGAACAGTCCGAGATTTTGTCTTCAATAGTGCATCCAAGATCATTGAAAGATCTCGATTACTGGAAAGGAGATCAAAATGCATCAAGCATCACGAGAGTAAATATATAGACTTTAGCCCAAATGACACAACTAGAACATGGGGGCTACACCATATTGTAAATACCTCTGAATAGCTTCACCTTGCCCATTACTCCCAAATGCAGCTGTCAGAAACAAAAGCTTCAAGTAACCTCTTGAGGCATCCTGTTAAGCCATAAGAGAATTAGAAATGGACCAGGACCATCCAGAGGAACACAAACCAGGTTCAAGTTTATAAAAGCAAACTAAAAGAAACAGATGCAGTAAACATATAGCAGCAATTTCATGTAGGTTCAAGTAAATATTAAGAGTTGGTAGAACATGGAATCAGAACTTGTTCCTTAACGCCAAAACATGAAACGTTGATGGCAAGAAGGAGAACTTACTTTGCGCTTGCTTATTCCACCTTCAGTATCCAGTAACTCATTTAATTTCCCCTCAACTGCAGTCAATTGGAAAGACGTTGCAGTAAAATCAAGCATAAAATAATAAAATAATAAATGGAAGCATTAAGCAGATGGAAGTACCTGCTTCAACATGACTGTTAAGGGAAAGGCCTGGTGACTTTTTAGATTTGTGACGTACTACATTTAACTTATCCCCATCTGGAGTTCCTTTGTCATTCACAACATTAGATTTAATTTTCCCTTTTCTGATTGGCGATGAATGACAAGTCTTAACAAGAGAATCGGACTTTGAATATTCCTCCTTTCCACGCATAGTGCCATACTTCAACTTTTCTTAGATTCAACTGCATCAGGCTGCAATTTTCCAGGTACAGTAGTAGTCGACATCTTCAACCCATTATTACTGGGCAGAGTCTTAGACATTGTGCTGTTCATGAATTCCTCTGATTGGAAGGAAGCTTCCATGAGTTTAAGTGGAGAACTAATCTGGGACAAGAGGCTCTCAGATTCAGCCTTCAAAGTAGCTGATCCAGAACTATTCAAGGAATCTTCAGTAGTATCCAAAGGTGTAAGAGCAGCATCAGAAGCAAATTCATTACCAATAGAATTTCCAGGTCCATATTTATCATTAACTGTCATGTCCACAACTCGTGTAGCAGTTGAAGTCTTAGAGGATCCATTGGGAGCAGAATTGACACCTAATCTTTTATTTGAAGTGCCTGAAGTAAGGCTCTCAAATTGACCACCAACATTGACATCCTTCATTCTATAGCTGTCTTCTTCTAGATCATCCCTACTTTTAATTTCTATCTCAAAAAAGGATTGTGACATTATGTCACTCCAATCATCATTCATATCCCTATCTTCACAGATCATAACAGGTTCTGCATATTCGTCATCTGACTCTTCCTGAACAATTACTTCAGAGTTTGTTGGGTCACCACCTATATAGCCCCGGCAATTAGGTGAACCACAAACACATTTCTTAGCAGCAGCTCCTAATACGCGCACATAATTGTAGTCAAACGTTACCTCTTCACCCTGGCATGCAAAAGTAGACAAAAACCAGCATGTTCATCAAGATGTGACCCGCATACACTAATATAGCTTCCAGTATTAGCAAAACTGTGAAGACCTTATATCTATGAGTTTCACTTTACCAAAAATAACCTGATGCTAATGCGTTTGTTCACTCCCTCCCCCCACACACACCACCCAAAGTACAGAAAACATTCTAGAGATTATCCCCAAAAAAACCTCATAGCAGATACACTTCATTCTCCCTCCCCCACTCTTTCCAAGAACACAGACACAAGCTACGATGCAGATTGACTAGGCCCAATAAATGAGTAGCATATATCATTACCTTTTTAATATCTCTAACGGCAAAAAGTCCAACACAGACTTCTCCATTCACCATCCACTGTAATCATAAAAATGAAAAGTCAAAGATTAGTATTTCTATATCCATCTAAGTCATGTATCCTCTTTCCTGAAATTACAGGCATGGAATGAGCAAACACATATATGATTTAGTTTACATTTTAACTAATTACAATTAATAATAGGATCAGATAGAAGAAATAAAGTGTTATTTTAAGTGTAATGTCAGCTCCTCCTTTCATCAAGAATTCCATTTTCAGGAAGTATAATGATCGCACATAATAATTTCTTAAAGATGCAAAAGTTCTGGTAGGCTTCATATGAAACGTCAACAGTATGAGGGAAATGCACGTAATTTGTTAACATGAACCCTTGACTGAGTAATTTTTTTTAGAAATCCATAACCTTTACTTTATACTGAACCACTGAAATACATGAAGAATACATGTATAAGAAAGGCAAGCTTCCAGTAATACCTTTTCTGTCCGCAGTTAGGATCACAACTATGGTTTATAAAGCGCCCAAATTCCCTTTAGCACATGCATCAATTACCTGAAGCAAAAGCATTAAATTCCAAGAGAATGTGATAACCATACACAAAATAACCCCACCAAATGTCATCAAACATGCGAATGCTCACATTCAATCAACAGTGAGTGGAGAACAAAGTTCATTTCTTATTTAACTAAATAGTTCAATCATTATTTATGTATTTAAGTACCACATTGGAATATGCACCTTTTTAACAATTTCAATCACCACACTGGAATATGCACCTTTTTAACAATTTCAAGAAACTTTCAATTTACTCGAATACAATCGTGGTTGTCCACGACTCCGCGAGCATTTCAACGATTCAAGATAAAAGTAAATCCCAAAGTTTAAATATACGTTTTAAGCACCGAGGCGTTTTCCAATAGCCTCACGAGGCGTAAGCCTCGAGGCGGTCCGAGGCGTAAAACCGAGGCGTAAATTAAAAAATATATAAAAATTATAACTAATACAATAAAAACATATAAAAATTAATACAAACAAACTTTATACGATAAAAACATATAAAAAGCAATAAAACATATAAAATTATACATCTTAAAAGCAAACTTTATAGAAATAGAAGAGGAAGCGAGATGGAGAGGCAGAGCGTGGTCTGCTGCTTGCCGGTCTGTTGCCTGCCGGACTGTTGTTGCTTCCTGCCGGACGGCGTCGCTGAGTCGCCGGAGAGGCAGGGAGATGGAGGGCAGAGCGCGGCAGAGGGAGAGCGAGGGAGCAAGAGCATGAGGGAAGGAGAGGACGTGCAGCGGCGTAGGTGCAAAGTAAATTCTTTCAATTTGGGAGTAAATTAGGTTAATTATTGAGTCAATTCTTTCAATTTGGGCTGGTTTTTAACAAGCCCATTACCAATTAAACCTAATTAATGAAAGCCCATGACTGTATCACAAAAAGTAGGTAAAAAAAGATTGAAATTACAGCAGACAGCAAGGCGCACGCCTCTCGCCGCCTCTGAACGCCTCGCTGCCTCGGACACCTGAGGCGTATGTACAGGGGACTGCAGGTGAGGCAGCGCCTCGAAGGCGCTTTCCCGACGCCTCGCACCGAGGCGAGCCTCGAGGCGCACCTCAAGAACGCCTTTTTAAACCATGGTAAATCCATTAACTTTACAAAAAGGATACTAGAGAGCTCTACATTCTTGGATGCAAAACTAAAGAATGTAAACATTTAAAAAAATTGGTTAGCTATTAAGATATGAACATAAATGAATGTCCAAAAATCAGCCTTTGAAAGTAGCACCAAATAGTGAAGACTTGGATGCTTCAACTACTCTGAGAGTCTCCACAACCAAAAATTATAACTAAGAAACTATAAACATTTTTTGGTATAGGATATCTTGAGCCAAAGACAATTGTATGATGTCCGCTAACTGGAGTAGGTAAAAGAATAAAAGAATACGCACACTAAAATAAATATTAGCAACAAAACTAAGTTAGAAATCGGACATAAACCATCATGATGACATTAAAATATATTACACGCCCAGGATGTTTTCTACTTTACACATTAAATAAGGGATGGTGGCAAACCTCACTCCCATTCAGCGTCATAAAGTAAAAATGTTTATGCCCCTGTAAAGCATACTCTTTCTGCCTGGCTTCATGAGTATGGACATCAAGTACCTGAAACATCCATAACTCAAATATGTAAGAGCTGAAGTTACAGTTCAATGTACTTAGAATCTGCTATGACAAATATGCAGAAATCTAAAGCACCACCATGATCTGTGGCTTCGGAAAGATTAATGACTAACTACTTGCAGCAGTTAGCGTATCAAATGAGCCATTTCTCAGGAAAAGAAAGTGACCGAAAAGAAATACTATGAGAAAAATGCTTATTGCCAAAAGGAAACATCATTAATTATCTTGCATCATCTCTGATTCCGCATGGAAAAACATTAATCCATTTTAAGAAATAAATGCAAGGTCACTGACCAATCCCATAATATGCATTATTGACTAATTCAGTCTAGTAGGTAGAATGCCAACTTGGTCTGATAAATTTCACTATTAAATACCAAAAACCTGAAATATGGATGAACTCAGTTACCTCTCCAATATATTCAATGAGAAATTGTCCTTCAGAGATATCTTGAAGAGATTGGAGACCAAAACCCTTCTTTCCACACCTTAACCACTTTAGTTTTGCATAAGTCCGTTTTTGAAACTGTAACACACACAGGGTTACTATAGTGAGACGAAATAAAATTGTTCAGAAGTTGAAAAATATCAAATGTTTGGGTACCTGCTGATTTGAACAAAGTTCACCACATGGACAAGTTCCTCGTACACACTCAATGTTGAGTATCCGGTTCAGGCATTTAGCTCCACAACCCATTCTTCCATTTGATGGAGGTTTGCAATTGCAAACCATCACCTGTTATGCAAAAGAGAAATGCAAGAGGAAAAAATAGCATCAGGTTGATAATACTTTGTCCAGAGAAATTGAAAAAAGCATGTATGGTGTATAAATCACATGTAGCACAAATACCAAGCACATCAAAAACCAATTGCTCATATACATAATAGCCATGTACTTATGCACCAAGATATATACTGAGACCTTATACTCTATAGGCAAAGATGATCAGGCAATGCAAACTACTTGCATCGCTGGCTTAAACAGATATCATAAGCATGATGTCCAACAAATCATTCAGATATGCTCTCTCAGTTTACAGAAAGGTAACAGAATTGTATTTATGTGATTAACAACTAAAATCAAGCAAAATTTTGGGTATGCACATGAACAGAGCTAAACACTCACCTCATCGATGGTCTGAGTTTTGCGGCTCGATGGAGAAACAAGTTCGACTTAATAAGAGTCCAAGATGACTGTTTAGCAGCTGCTAACATATACAGACAACTCAGAAGTCAAAAGCAATTTGGAGGTGGTTGGGGGGTTCATCTACAGACGCATTCAAAATCACAACGGACAGAAATGTTATAGTATTCAAATTACCGGTTGATTTGTTTCTGTTGGACTTTGGCAAGGTGTCACCAGCATCTTCATCACAGGAAGCATCAGATATTTCCAGCTCTTCATTGATTTCAGAATTTGACTTCTCTTGAGGAATTGAACAGTCAGCAAAGTCTTTATCAGTGCTATCCTTGCAAGTCCTTCAAATAAGACAAAATTTGTAAACCAATATTTCCTATATAGTAAACTGGATTGACATCTAAAGACTTCTAGTGACCATTATAACCTATGAGGCTCGAAAACCAATCTTCCCAGCCCTTCATGATTAACGAGGAACTGCTCAACACTTTTTAAGTTTGAACTACTAGAAACAAATATGATAATTTTCACATCATTCAACAAACTTTGCATTCTTAAGCTCACTCAAACTTGCCCTCAGAACAGCCAAAATATGGTTAAGCAGAGCTTATCAAAAGACAGGTGAATTTACTAAGTAAATATCAGTTGGATCATTCAAGCATATGACCTGGAAAACATTTGAGAATCAATTTTCATTGGGACACTTGCAACCACCCTAAGGTATAAATCCTTGCAAGCAGTTAAGTTGACCTAAGACCATTCCAGGTGGGTCTAACTCAAACTATTCCACAATACTCAAGGACATTTTCCTAGATTTCTTGACAAACATAAACAAGCCTAAACTAGATACAAGCAAAAGATGTTTGAACGAACAAATACAAATCCACCACACCAAGTAGTGGTGATAACATAACGTGCACAAAAATAGGCATACGGACAGACTGGCAGAGACAGCCATGTCTATTCAAATGTAATCAAGATGTAATTTCATCAACATTTCATGTATACTAATAACAGTGGTCACAATTATTACCATTGACAGTTTGTTTGCTCAATTTGATCTGCAAGTGTAGCCGGTATCCGCCGCCATTTTTGGCACTCATCACAGAGCACCCATGCATTCCTTGGTAGAGCATTCTGACCCTTTAGCCAACCAGATGATGATAAAAAGCCTGATTCAGAAGGACGAGTGCTAAGGTCTCCAACTTCTCCAAGATCAGGTAGTGTTTCATTTCCTAAAAGAAGCCGACTATAATATGAGAAAACATGTTTACAAGCTTCTAGTATCGCACTAATAAGATATAAGACAGTGGGCTCGGGCACAACATGATCTAAATAATATCTTCAGGTTTGTTGGTTTTCTGCCTTGGTTCATCAGATAAGGCACTTCTTACATAAATATTGATATGCACAAACTTAAAGTCTTAAACCTGTACCTGCTTCCGGAAGGATTCCCACTCTGCTAAGAACACCACTTGCATCATCCTTCGCATCAATTTGAAGCTTAACTACAAAGTTACTTTTATCTCCCTTCTTTCTATAGGATTTGCCTTTCTTGCGGGGCAGATCCAAGATGCCATTCTTGCTCTTGCACCCTCCCTTCGCCCTAGAACATTTAAGGAACTTTTGCTCATTGCAACAAGCAATTAGTGACTGGTGGGCCTGTGATTTTGAAGATTCAGTTGCATCTGAAAGCTCAGGAGAAGGATTCACTTGAAAACCACTACAAACTTTCTTTGATGTAGTACAAGGGGTTCCTGAGTTGGTCATCCTTGAACAGTTTGCAGGAAAACTGGAAATTATGCCATCACCACATTTAGACATATCCACTGCTTTCTGCCTTCGTCCAAGACCTAGAGGTGCTCTAACTTTATGCTTGTTTTGTGCACCAGTTGTCTTCTTTCCTTTTCTAGATTTCATTGGGAAACTTAAACTTGAAACCCCAGCTGAAGAAACACCAGTAGTTGAGTTTGCAAAGCATTCCCATTACTTCTTTCCAGTGGCATCACTGGACTATCTTGCAGATTTTGTATCTCTCTCACCAAGTGGAGCATCAGGAACAGAATTTATAACTTCAGAATCAGGTGAAGTTCCTGGATCTGAACACCTGTTTTCAGTGGGAGCTCTCATATTATCCCCCTCCTCATGGCGGCTATCCGGATGACCACTTAATGTACTCAAGGATTTGTTTTCTACACTACATGAAACATCAAGATGTGCACCCAAAGCAGAAGCATCAGAAGTTATCACATTGTCCAAGTTGTTTTCATTGGATAAAAACACGTCTCCAGGAAATTCTTCCTGAAACTTACTTTTGCTTTTGTCGCATAAAGCAGAAGTGTTTTTCCCTGAAAAGTTAGAATTTTCAGCCACATTAACCACACCACAGATTTGATTGCCAAATTTAATCTTCAAAGAGATGCGACCAGTTGGAGTGGAGCTTTTGCAGGCTGCTTTGTGACCTGTCTGGTCCTTGATAACATTGCTCTTCCCTTGGCTACCTCTTACTCTCCCTACTGTTTTCTCGTTACCTAAACATGGGTTAAGCACATTGTTTTCTTCAAAAGTTGGTAACCCCACAAATCCCCAAACAGAAGATTTAGCCCGCTTGGAGAGTAAACTTTTTTCTTCTAGAAGTCTGCAAGGACTGCAAATCTGACAGTGAGTCTTTCTGGGTAATCACCCTACAACTTCTTGATGGTTTCTTAGAATCGTTATTATGGCTTAATTTAGCATAAGTATTTGAGAACTATTCCTCCGAGAAGATGTGTATACAATAAGGTCATTTGATTTTGGGGTCCTCTCAATTTCATCAACAACCTCAGATTCACCATCCCCATGTGTAGATGGACCCTGAATCTTCACATAATCCGAGGAACAATGTGTACTATAACCTTGTCCTCAACAGGTCTCTGTCCTTGCATACTAGCTTCAGAAATAGAACCAACAGCATCACTCTTGATAGGGCTATATGCAATGTCATTCCTCAGAAATGGTTTCTCAGAAAAGTTGATGGAATCAAAAGGCGAAAGAAGACCATCAGCGGCTGAAATATCTGATCTGAGCATCATAGCAGATGATTCATCAGCTTTCACATGAGTGGATCCATATGGTCCTGGAGACACATGCAATTTTCCAATGCCAAAATCGAGATCATCCAGAGATGATGCTGCCCTAATCTCATCAGCATTTTCACCAAAAGGCGTCTCAGAAAACATATTATCCAGTTTACAGGGATTTATTGGATATCAAGAGAAGCCTCAGTAACAATACTCAGGTAACCCCTATAACCATTTTCCCTAGGCTCACATGGATTTATCTTAGACTGATAGTACAGGGTGGGCTGAACGCAATATCAATAGGTATCTAACTGCTGAGAAGAAGCTCGCTAGAAGCCCAGTATATGACAAGATTTGGGACCTCAATTACGCTCTTCTCCAACCGCATCAGATATGTAGCTTATTGACTCTGGACAAAGAATTATCATGGATAAGAAAATGAAAATGAGCAAAGAAATAAAGTTCCCTAAACAATAATAATAAACACTGCAATCCCGAAAATAATAGAGGTGCAACAGATTCATGATAATTGATATAAACAATAACAATGTGATGGTAAACACAAGTATATGAAATTGAATAGGGGCACTATCACGTTCAACATAGTCATTAGTCTAGCAAATTTACTCAAACATGATAGTACAATTTACATCATCAAATAAGAAAATACTGGGGGAGAAAAAAGCTCTTTCTCTCCTGGAACTGGACAATCTATCTTTTCTTAGCAATGTCTTTTCTAGCAATATTAGAATACAAATAATTCACATATATAGCAAATGCCAAACAAGAAGAGAACAGGTGGGTGTTGATAAAGTTCAAGTGCAGATTCTTTCAGTGCTCTATTAGCCAAATTAAATGCATTAATTTAGAAATTCAGTCCCAGAATTGAAAGCATTCATATGTCAGTGATGAATTAAAACAAAAATAATTAAGACCCTCCAAGCACCAAGTGTTCATAGAGAAAGCTATAAAGATGCACCCGTAGCACCTCTGGAATCAGTCAACACATGCTTGCCTGCACGTGGAAAAACTTTAACATAGAACCTCTCTTTAAGTTTCCCATCCATAAGGCTTGTACACAAGTGGAAAACTATGACTGGCAATAGAGACACCACGAGCTTGTATGCACACACAAAACTAGAAACTATAAATATTAAGACAGAGAAAGATAAAGGTCTCGAAATCGTCCTTACCACATCATGTAAGAACCCGAAAACTATAAACATACAGTCTTAAAGACACGGCACATCCACCACTCTCTTCGTGTGGTAAGGAGGGCTACAAAGCATAATTGGTCAACTACAAAACAAAGCGTCTCCTAAAGTCTCCCCACCACACCCTTGTAGGCACACAGAAAAATACAAACAAGCATCCACTCCATACTCAAACTATCCTAACGCACAAGGAAAGCTACAATCACCAAGCATATAAGCGCACATACATTGTTCACAATCACAGATTAGTTATAAATAGAGAAACTATAACTGAATTCCTGAAAGAACAACAATGCAGGTAAAGAGTACACATAACAATTAACCCAATAAAACAGAGCCCCAAAACCCTATATGCGAGCAAAATCAAAACCCTAATTTAATAGACGAAATTACCAATGCTGAATCACGCAGGCAAACAAAACAAAAATCAAAAGTCACGGGCAGATGAAAGAGCGATAATTGTACCTGAAGAAAAATCAATCAACGCGCTGAACAACAACCGAGGAAAAATTTATAATTTATCTGATTTATTGAGATAAACGTGTGGATAGATACACACAAACGGCTGTATATAAAATCCTCACTGCATGTATTTGTGTGCGTTTTAGAGAGAGAAAGGGATTGCTTGGCGGTGTCAGGAGCGGTTGCTAAAGGAAAGGAAAGGAGAAGAGAGAGAGAGATACCAACATATGGAGCCTTTTTATCAATCTACACACACAGTGTAGGTACAACGTTTGTATGATAAGGTACAAGCAGTCGTTGCGCCGTTCTGGGGTCTTTGCACACGAGTGGGGGCATCATCGGAATTTTCCAACTCAATGATTATTTCCCCTTTTTCTATTATTTTTTTCAATTAAAAACAAAAATTTAAAGATCGCATCACGATCTAATTCAACCCGAGATTTTTAACCTCAGTCATTAACCACTCCACCGCTAGATAAATATATATATATTTTTATTACTCTAGAGTATGGATATTGAAGTTCTTGTCATTTTCGGTGCTCTTTAAAATTTGTATATTCTTAAAAACACAAAAATTCATATATATTTATTCACATTGTATCTTAAAAATAATATATCCATCAGATATTATAAATATTATTATAAAGTAGAGAAATGAATGAGCATATATTTATTATGATACTAAAAGCCTCTATTTATAGGGAAATAAAAATCTAAGGTTAAGGTTTGGTCATCATCTATATATGATATACATATCCATAAATAAATAAATATATATATATATATATATAGAGAGAGAGAGAGAGAGATTTAGGTTCAAATGAGAACCATTTTTATCATAAAAACTAAGAAACAAATAAATTCATTTTAAATATTGACGAATTCATTGTATAAGTTACTGAAATTAAAAATTCGAAAATTTTCACCCGGGTTCGAATCCCATGGGGGTTAAAAAATTCATTTTTTTGGATTTAGTAACTTTTCCAGCGGATTCATCAACTTTTACAGTAAATTCATCTTTTTTTGGTTCTCACGTTCTCACGATAAAAGTGGTTCTTATGTTAACCCTCCATATGGAGTTGATCAAATGAGAGCTCTAACTTTTTTGAGAACCAAGAACTAATATGTTCCATCCATTTGTTATAATCTAATGGTCAAGATTAATTATAAATCGTTTGTTATCCTCAATTTTTAATGGTAACCGTTTAACCCTATAATTAAGGGATTTTATATATTCATTTACGTAATTGTTTTCATATGCACAAGAATTACATTTACATGCACAACAACGTGAATTCATGAACATAACAATTAATTGGAATGTGATAGTATGCACAAGAACTACGATTACATGTATAACAATATGAATTACACGAACAACGAATAATTGAATATGAAATATTCAAATAGCGAAAATTTAGAGATTTAACTATTTTTTTCATTAAATTATCATAAGTCGTCCGATCTTGTTCAATCTAACGGTTGTTATTAGTTCTTAGTTCTTATTTGAGAGGTAGTTCCCTTTATAACTAACTCCTATATATATATATATATATATTAAAATTTTCGTAATGGGCAATATGAGAAAGAGAACAAAACAACCTTCTTCTTCTTTTTCCTCTCCTCCAATCTTTTTCTTCTTCGATTTTTTTATAGCAGCGACGATGACGACAAACGGTAGCGATGGCGAAGGCGACGCGAACAACAACAAACATAATATTTTGAGAGAGAAAGAAAAAGATCTTGAGAAGATAATTGAAGGTTTTTTAGAAAAAAATAAAAGAAGATTTTTATAGAAGATGGAGGGATCAAGATAGAGGGTAGTTATGACGGTGGTTTACGATGAAGTTAGTCGGTAATTGGAGAAGGAGACGGCAGAATTAATAGAGAATGATGTGGGAGAATTTTATTGTCAGAAAGAAGAATATAATATGACAAAACATACTCATGTGTATAACAAAACATAAACCTGAATGTTGGTCAGGAAACACAAATATGTATATGACAAAACACATTCATGCATATAATAAAACATACTCATATATATAACAATACATTAATTTTCATATTGACCACGAAACACATATATATGTATGATAATATGACAAAACACACTCATACATGTAACAAGACATAAACTTGCATGTTGGCCAACAAACGCTGGGGGATTTACGAGCGTGGGTTGAGCGTGCGTTTCCAGCATACTTCAAAATAGAAACTCATATCCATATTTATGTTTAGTTACATGCATGTTTATGTTCAGTTCACGCATAAGTCTGTTCAAAAATTTGCTTGGTTTGTGTTTCTGAGTCACATAACAAATCAAATTACCATTATTGTAGCAAAATCAACAAAATTATAGAGAAATCAATAAAAATAAGCTTAAAAATCCAAAAAAATTACATCATATGATCTATGAGATGAATGGATGAGATTAAGTAACTACATACTAACTAAGGCTTGAGTAATATATGACCATCTCTCTCTCTATATATATATATATGTGTGTGTGTGTGTGTATGTTTTGTGTGTGTGGGTTCGGATCTGTCATTATTTTATGCATAAAAAAGCATAATAATATAGAAATCATTATTTTATGCTTAAAAAATATAATACCTACTACATCCCCTAATTTCCTTCTTGTGAATCTTCACTATGAGTTTTAATAAAAAATATTGAGTATATTTTGTGAGTACAGTAAGGGTTCTATATCAGTGTAATGTTAATTAAATTAGTGGTGGATCATCGATGGTAAAATATGTAAATAAGTAGTGTTGTTGAATGTAATAAGTAGACAGAGTAGTGGATCATGAATGATAAAAGATGTAAATAAAAAATATTGCTGAGGATAATAAATAAATAATATTTTATGGGATACTTTTCATAAATAGGATATGAAGAAATTTGAAGGACGCAGTATAAAGAAAATCTAGGAAGAAAAATGAGAGGCGAAGAGAGTAATAAAGAAATCATTATCTTATACATAAAAAAACAATAATCTCATTTTGAAAAATCAATCAAAATCTATATACTATATTAGTTTATACTTTATAGTTTCTAGAATGGTGAAAGTTTTTATTTAATTATTTCTCTATATATATTAAAAAAATAACATAACCAACTTTGAAAGGCCAAATTAATTTATAAAAGTCGCTGATTAAAACGAAGATGGGGACTTTGTGAGAAGTGGGCCAAGTGGCGAAGTCTTCGCAACCAAAACCATGAAAGAATGGGTCAAAATCGAATAGTTGGTGAGGAAGCGTCAACCTTTTGACTTTTTGCAAGTCTTATTCTACGACGGATATCAATTCGAGTTCTAGTACATGTATAAATATTTATATTTTTTGATATATTTACATACAGAGAGATATTTGAATTCAAATGGATAAATAAATACTATAAATATTATTGATTTAAATAACAGTACAGTCATTTTGTATTGAAGCAAACAAATTAAATTTTCGATTTATTCGACTAATTGAACTCATTATCGATATTGAGATCACATAAATTAGATCTAAAAACTAATGTTGTAAAAGTATTGGATGCTAGCTAGTTAAATTATCACTTAGGGTGTTAGTAAGTCAAAGTAAAACTTAAATAATCACTAATTAGGAAAAAAATTAAGAACTATAAAAATCATATGAAACTTGAATATGATATATATAGAGAGAAAGAGAATGAGGTTCAAATAAAAATCATTTTAATATGAGAACGAATAGTCATGAGATTTCGCTATAAACAAAATGAATTCGTTATGAAAGTTGATGAATCCGTTGAGAAAGTTTCTGAATCAAAAAATTCGGTATTTTTGCCAATTTTTCACACAGGTTCGAATCGTATGAGGAGTAAAAAATTTATTTTTTCGGATTCAGTAACTTTCCCTTCGGATTCATCAATTTTTACAGCAGATTCATTATGTTTTGATTCTCATGTTCACACTTTAAAAATTATTCTCACGTTAATCATCCCCCCACACACATATGATGGATCATGTAGGAATGATTTTTTTTTTGTAAGAAATAAGAATAAATCTAAATAATTGATTTTAGTAAATTAATGGACAATATTTATTTTCGTTGTGTTACAATTTGTAGCTATATGTATTATAATTTTTTTTACATGATATTTTTCAAGATTAAATCAGTAATTTATTATTATTAAAAACAGTTTTTTCTCTTAAATATAGGTAAAACATGGTTTTAACCTATTTTTAAAGAATTTCTTGTTATCTATCATTTAACTTATTATTTTATATAGACTATTTCAGTTTCTATATTTAATATTTGAAAATTTATTTGTGATCAAAGCTACAAAAACCATGAAAAACGCATGTTAAAAAAAATATTGATTCATACGTGTTTTTAAGTTATTGCACTGGTGGAATATTTTTGTAGCATTTTTAGCGTATTCATTTTGCACATACGCATGTAAAAAAAATTATGTGTTCATTTATATATATTTTCAAGACTTATCACCTTTGGTAGAATATTCTCGTAGCATATTTAGTTTTTCATTGTGCACATATACTAAAATTTCGTAAATTATTCGATTAATTTGATTTTTGTTCTATACATATGTTGTGTTTATTTATTTTTGTTACTTTTGAGGGTATTTTTTTGCACATATATATATGTTCGTAGCATATATACATCAATAATATTGCATATGCATAGAACAACATATAAAATGAATTGATAATTTTTCGAAATTTTAGTAGTATGTACAACGAATAAGTAAAGAAAATGCTAAGAAAATATTACACCAGTGTTATAGTCTGAATCATGCGTATGAATCAATATATAAATTATTTTACTTGAGTTTTTCATGGATTTTCTAGCTTGAATGATAAATAAATCAGAATATATTAAATATTGAAACTGCAATAATGTTTGTAAAAAATAAGTTAAAAGATAGATTACAAAAAATCATTAAAATAAGGATAAAACAATGTGTTACCTTACATTAAGGGGAAAAAAATTAGTCCTATAAGAATAAATTACTTATATAACTTTAGGCGAAAATACAGGTAAAAGTTTATAACACATATAGTTATTATTTGTAGCACAACGAAAATAAATCATGTCAATTGATTTACTAAAATCAATGGTTTAGATTTATTCTTATTTCTTACACTTATTTTCATCCTCACATGAACCATATATATATATATATATATATATATATATATATATATATATATATATATAGTTGAGCTATAATAAAATCTATTTTTTCAGAAACCTAAAAACAAATGTATTTTACGTACAAAGTTAATGCACTTTATGCATAAAACTAATACATCATTGAGTTACGGTAAAAGACAACACCATTCATCAATATTTCGTGTACAAGAACTTTATACATAAAGTGCATTAACTTTATACTTAAAATGCATTGGTTTTTAGGTTTTTACGAAAAATAATTTTTATTTGAACTATTTCATATATATATATATATATATATGGTTATTGGCGTTTAAATACATGAACTTTAGGTACATTTTTATTTTTTCCACGAACTATAAAAATTGTCAATAAATACACGAACTTAACATCATTGTGATTTTTCCCACAAATTGAATAACGGTCAAAATTGAAACTGACATGGCAACGACGTGTCACCACTTCATCAAAACGACGTCGTTTTACTTATACATATATATTAATTGACGCTTAAATACATGAACTTTGGATCTATTTTTATTTTTTCTCACGAACTTTAAAAATTTGTTAATAAATACACGAACTTAACTTTATTGTAATATTTTTCACAAATTGAATGATGATCAAAATTAAAGTCGACATAACAATCAACGTGTCACCACTTTATCAAAACGATATCGTTTTACTTATACAATATGTATTTAAAAAAGATCTTAAATACACCTCACAACTCTCTCCAACCCAAACCTTATCATAAGTTGAGCTTAGAGAAAGAGGGATGGGGTGGAGTGCGGGGTGGTGTGAGTTAAGGTGGATTTAAGATTTTTTTTAATACATATTGTATAAGAAAACGATATCATTATAATAATGTGATATCACGTCGATTGTTATATCATCTTTAATTTTGACCGTCATTCAATTTGTGGAAAAAAATATAATAATGTTAAGTGTGTATTTATTGATAAATTTTTAAAGTTTGTGGGAAAAACCAAAATAGACCTAAAGTTCATGTATTTAACGTCAATTAATATATATTGTATAAATAAAACGACGTCGTTTTACATGAAGTGGCACTACGTCGACTGCTACGTCAGTTTCAATTTTGACCGTTATTCAATTTGTGGGAAAAAGCACAATAATATTAAGTTCATGTATTTATTGATAATTTTTAAAGTTCGTGGGGAAAAATCAAATATGTCCAAAGTTCGTGTATTTAAGCACCAATAACCCATATATATATATATATATATATATATATATATATATATATAGTGTAAATATAAGGACAAATATCAATCCTTGATAAATCAATATTGACACTTCGGATTCAATGTACAAATTATGACGCATAAACACAAATGTACAATTATATGCAGAAATATGCATATAACTAGTTCAGACGCACACTTAAAAATAATCATTATGTTTTCAAATATAATAGACATAATTTATTCTCATTTATATATGTTAAGAATTATATGTACATGAATCAATTCATATATAAATATATATATATATAGGAGTGGTTCATGTAAGAATAGAAATAATTGTAAGAAATAAGAATATGTCACATTCACACATTTTTTTCAAATAAATGGTCCAAATTAAAGGTAATATATTAATTGATTTCTCATTATTGTTTTTTATAAATTCGTAGAAGGGTATAATAGGGAATACAGAATAAAAATTACATCATCATCTTCCACATTCCTTAGCATTCGACGTAATTGTTCATCTTCCATAACTCATATCCCTTAATTGTAGGGATTCAAAATATGTTTGTACATCTGAAGTGTCACATCGATTATGTAGCATAAATAATGCATCACATATCATTTTTTAAACATAGTGTAGCATTTAAAACTCGTATGTTTGTCATATATAATTATGATACAATTAAACAAAGAGTACCACATACATGTTACAAATATGCTACAAAATTATGTTAAAAGTGTAATACAAGAAAAAACACTCAAACGTAACAAAACAAAACAAATAATCATAACATATGTACAGAATAAAGAATCAAATTAACTGGCAATAATTTTTAAAATTTTAGTATATGTGCAAAATAAATAAACTAAATATGCTACGAAAAAATTCCACCGGTGTAATAAGTACTGAAAAACATATAAAAATGAATACATAAATTTTTTTATCTACATATATGCTAAAAATGCTACAATTTTTTTTCACCAGTGCAATAACTGAAAATCATGTATGAATCAATACATAGATTTTAATACCTGAGTTTTTCATAGATTATATAGCTTGAATCACAAATTAATTTGCATAGATTAAGTATTAAAACTGAAAGTGTTGCTTCGCCTAAACACAAAACTGTTATGTAGACTGTTATCCACACACAAAGTAAAACAGCGGAATTAAAAACTTGAAGAACACCGAAGAAACTTTTTCTACATATTATAATTATAATCCGTAGATGCCAATATGGCAAAATGATTCACTATAAGATTTACAGCGAACGTTACAAAAACTCACTACTTTACCACAAGATAAAGTCGGAAAGTTGAGTACTAAAAAACTATCTATCGAGATCTATAAAAAAGCTAAGAAGCTATCTCTCAAGATATATGAAAAAAACTAAAGATTTCCTCACAACACTCGTGTACTAAAAGAACAACCTTCTAACACCATTAGAAGTTAAAACACTCGTGTGATATTGGAAATGTTACGTAAAACAGACTCAACAACATAAACATATCTTGATTGATACTTCAAGAGTTGCACACTTTTGCGGTTGCTTTGCTCTCCTTTATAGACGTTGAGAGGCCTTGTTGCATGTCTTGGACCACTAACCGCCCACTAAAGATGTGACTAAGTCGTGGTAGATGGTTGCTTAACTTACTCTCGGAAAGTAGGAGGCCGAATCGACTTAGTCCACCGATCTCTAGCGATCTGCTTCCGTGTTCTTGGGTGGGTTACCATCGCATCCTGCGAAACATGTCGTAACCTGCACACCAAAGAGAAGAAACGGCAAAACTATACAAACAAACTAACTCCTTGAAATGAGGAGACTTAGTCAGAGTTAACCAACTCTAACAAACTCCCCCTTTTTGCCTTTCTTCACAAAACCTTCATATACATAATAATGTACAGTATATATATATACAAGACTTCTCAAACCCAATTATATACATAAAAACAAGAAACACCCCCCCTGTAAATATTCTCCTCCTGTTTACGTAAATATCCTCTTAACAGTTCGCCACACATTCATCAACAATAATAAAACAATGTAACCATCGGTCGAAACCATTCAACCACTAAAACAATGGACATCATGCAATTGATAAGCAAAACTATTAGATGTCCATAAGAACCATAGGATGTCCAAGATCATCAAACAACCAACACAACATGTTCCAAAACAATTAAAATTCAAGAGTTTATCACCACAAACATTTCAAATGTCTTCGTTCGTCCACGTCCATATTTCCACGTCCACTTGACATTCCAGCTTCAGCTCCCCCTACTTGATCTCCCCATTTTTGAGAAGAAAGGAGGTCAAGCAAGTCAATCCTTAAACCTGTTACTTCAAGCCAAGCTGACCTTACAGAGTCGAGAAAGACTTGTTCGAGTTTTTGTATGCGTTCCAGCATAGCACACACACTTGACCGGGGCAATGAAATCATCTCTTCGGATCTAGCTTCGGAATCTTGTCCATCTGTGGATTTTGAGGGATTATTCCATGGCAAATTTGGAAGCTTATTTCCCGAGAACAAGGTGTTGCTAATGGAGAATTGTTGAAAGTCCTCGAACAGACGTCACGTGGTCCATCCGCGGACTGCTTTCTTCAACAATTGATATAACATGATGGAAGCGGAGTAAAGATGGATTCGTTTACTGAATCGCACCTATTTGTTCTACCACCAACTTACCTAAGTTGAATGGTATACCATTTCCAATCTTGTACAACAGAATACCATGTTGCATAGTAACTACTGTACTGTTTGACGACACAAGCCAATTAGTCGTCATCAATTTAAACAGAACAGAATGCAGATATGTTAAACTCCCACTGGACATAGGACTCTTCCACTTCTTAACCCTTCCTCCTGTTATTTCTTTTACGATCTCATCAGCGTCATCAACAGTTACATCATTCATCAACTCATCAATCCCATAAAATTCGTTGATCACACAGGCAGTAATATTAAAAATCCGATGCCTATAATACACCTTACAGTATTTGTTTGATGTACACTCAGCAAAAGATTTGTCCATGTTTGCATACACATGCCTTATCACGTTTTTGGGGTAGGGATGAATAGTCAAACAGATTTGAAATAGACCACGTTCTTTCAAGAATTCAACAAGATTATTCTGGGCAAAAGTTACCTCGTCAATTTTTCTCTCATTCAAGCATTTTAGGTGCTTGAATTGCTCCCAACGCTTTTGGCATTCCTTTGAGTAAAACTTCAAACATTGATGGATTCTCGGAACTAGAATCCCAATTTTCTTCCTCGAGTAGGGACTCGGAGGTGCGGTGGATCGCTGGATGGAGATGTCATTGGAGCGAAATGGAGAAACAGAGGTTGTAGCGGTACGTGGGAGCGATGTATGAATAGTGGATCCGTAGTCTTTACCGTACTCTCTTTCTTCTTTCCTTCAATCTTGCCGCTTTCTTAAGCTCTCAAGAATTTTGCTAGTGAGATGTCGTCCTCACCGAGTCTCAGAATCGGGTTGGTCGCGCTCTTGTGGTTTGAACCTTCGTCTTCTTCCCGAGGATCCGAGGAGTCACTCCGGAAACCCATGTTTCTCCTTCCGACTCGGAGGATGACTCGATGTGAGCGCCCGCCATCACGCGGTTTGTCGACTACGGTGAGAGTTCTCTAGGAGGAGGACACTCTTTTCCTTTGTTCATTCGTCGGTAGAAAAATTACGGTTCCTCACCGAATGTCGACATGGACCGTGATCCTAGGCCTTGTAGACGTGCTTGCCGTGGTATACGCCCGATCTTCTTGTTGGCAATTTTCCTCTTTCTTTTCACTCCTTCTCCGTTTGCTTGACGCTCACCTTCCTGGATATATTGTCGAATGGGAGTTGCTTCACAGTTCCATTTCAAGAGCTAGAACCTTTTCTCGTACCACCGAGTCGTGCTTGGTCCAGTGTCTCGAGCGGTGTTTGGGTCGCCGCCAGTGCTTGTTGCATTTCCGGCGAGCTTTCTAAAAATTTAGCAAACCCAGCGAGCAAGGCGGAGGTGGCTGGATCCATTTTTCTGGAGAGAGAGGTTAAACATACCAAAATAAATGAATGTGATAAAATGGAACGTTTCAGCCTTTTTGCAATGAGTATAAGCACTGTGATTTGATAAGTGACATAATCGTGTCAGTGCGGCAGATTTATAGGCAGCGTTGCAGGCAAGTGGATAGGCATGCAGGTGATGTGATTTAAATCCAAAAAATATCTCTTTTAACAAACCCTAATTTAAGGGAACAAACTCCACATCATACGGTGCCATTTGAATAGGAGATAAATATGGGAATTTGTTGAGACACAAACAGATTAAATAAATGTGATACCACTTAACCAATTTCACGCTGATATCTCCAAAAAAATAGGGGATTTACAGGAACTGAAATTCCAAAAATTCTGGGATTCACTCACGGATTTTTAGGGGTATTACACAGAATGTCATCACAACATCTCCATAAACATAAGCTCATTTTAATCAGAATAAAACATATAAATACAGCCCCATGTAAAATTCGATTGCACTATTTTTAGGCTTTCGAAAGCAATCATGGCTGCACCGTTTTGTAAGGTAGCATCGTCGCTGCGAACGCCGTGCCCCCCAAACTACTTTGGTGTTTTTCTGTATTATTAAATATTCTTCATCATATTGAGCTGTCTGCTTGGAGAACATGTTAGATAACAAACGTCAACACAGTAAGTGTTATCAAAACAGTTGTATCACCTTCGGATATTACATTTTGTGATACAAACAAATATATTCAAGCTTTATTGGCGAGAGCAAAGACCAAGAGATCTACGAAGACTCATAAATCTCTCGTGATCTGGGGCTTAGTGAAAATATCGATTTGGTTTCGGTTTCACATAATCTAACACGATTACCTCATCCTCCACCAAATCTCTTATAAAGTCTTGTCGTATATCTATGTGTTTTGTCTAGAATATTGAGCAGGGTTTTAGAGATATTGATTGCACTTATGTTATCACAATATACCAACATTTCAGTGCTCACAATACCATAGTCGTTAAGCATTTGTTTCAACCAAAGGAGTTGTGTACAACAACTTCCCATTGTTATGTACTCGCTCGGCGATGAGATAAAGACACACAATTTGCTTACGACTATGCCAAGACATCAAATTATTTCAAGGTAAAACAGCCCCACTGTACTCTTTCTATCATCCGTATCTCCATTCAATCCGAATCACTAAATCCAACCAAATTCGTGTTCGTGTCTTTTGAAAAGAAAATGCAAGGTCCGTGTTCGAAACATACCGATAACACGTTTGTGACCTTTAAATGTGACATTTTAGGATTAGCTTGGTACTAGCGCAAACACACACGCTGAACATTAAATCTGGTCGTGTGGCTGTGAGATATAGGAGACTTCCTATCATTGATCTGTAGAGTGTTGGGTCAATATCTTCTCCAGCATCATCTCTGGTCAGTTTGTCACTTGATCCCATTGGCGTTTTCATATGCTTTGCTCCTTCCAGCTCGAATTTTTTCACCATATCCCGTGCATACTTGCTTTGGGACACGAAAATTCCATCATCCATTTGCTTGACTTGGAGACCTAAGAAATATGTTAGTTCTCCTACCATGCTCATCTCAAATTTAGACGACATAGCATCTGCAAACTCATCAAGCATTTTTTGTGAGGTAGATCCAACAATCATATCATCCACATAAATTTGTGTGATAAGAATGTTATGCTGACTTCGTTTTATAAATAATGTTCGTCAAGATTCCTCGAACAAACCCGAAATCAATTAAGAACTTTGTTAAATGACCATACCATGCTCTCGGTGCTTGTTTAAGACCGTATAATGCTTTCTTTAACCTGAAAACATGGTTAGGCTTATGTGGATCTTCAAATCCCTTGGGTTGTTCAACATATACCTCTTCTTTGAGTTCACCATTTAGGAACGCTCCTTTGACATCCATTTGATATAGCTTGATGTTCAAATAACATGCAATGGCTAGGAGCAACCTTATGGACTCAATGCGTGCAACCGGTGCAAATGTATCGTCAAAGTCGATGCCTTCCACTTGAGTATATCCTTGTGCGACAAGTCTGGCTTTGTTGCGAATTATGACACCAAATTCGTCCGATTTGTTCTTGAAAATCCACTTTGTTCGATCACATTCACAATGCGGTCTCAAACAAGATACACACATCATTTCGAACAAATTGGTTAAGTTCATTATGCATAGCAACGACCCGAACTCATCACCCAAAGCTTCTTTTATGTTCTTAGGCTCAATTTTAGAGACGAAACATATAAAACCAAGCATTGAAGCACATATGGATGAAAAACATACCATCTCTTTGTAGTTCAATGGTGTTGTACCTCGTGTTCGAATACCATCTTGAACATCACCTATGACTTGAGAGATTGGATGATTCTTACGTATTCTTCCTGGAGGATCTCGTCTTTCTTGTTGTTGGACGTCAGTTTCAGCTTCATCCTCCGTGTCACTGGAACCTTCAGATGTTCGTGTAGATGTTCCAGTGGTTGTGGCGTCATGATGGTGATCTCATCGCTCCGAACATCCGTGGAGCAGTTCTCTGAATCTTCTATCGGTTCACCACATTCTCATCCTGCCTTTTCCCTGCGAGATTAGCAAGATCATCAAAAACAACATTTACGGACTCTTGAATGGTCCGTAATCTCAGATTATATACACGGTATTCTTGACTATTTAGAGAGTACCCTACGAAAATTCCTTTATCGCTCTTCTAATCAAACTTGGTGAGATACTCTCTATCATTCAAGATGCAGCAAACACACCCAAATACGTGAAAATATTTGAGATTTGGTTTCCTTCCTTTCAGAATTTCATATGGTGTTTTGAAGGAACCTGGTCGAATGTTCACGCGATTGTTGATATGACATGCGGTGTTAACGACACGCCTGAAGCGTTTGGATGCACCTTTGAGCTTAACATAACTCGTGCCATTTCTATTAGAGTTCTATTCTTGTGCTCAGCTACCCCATTTTGTTGAGGTGTCTTTGGCGCAAAGAATTCTTGGAAAATTCCCTTTTTCTCACAAAAATTTGTGAAAGATATATTCTCGAACTCTCCCATGATCCGATCGGATCCTTGACACTTGAACACCAAACATGTTAAAATTCTAGCAAAGAGGATTTTAAGCGTTTCAAATGTGTCGATTTTCTCGTAAAAGAATGTCCATGTGTACCTTGAAAATCATCTACAATAACATATGTATACCTCTTGCCATCCAAGCTTTCGATCTCGACAGCCCTACTAAGTCCATGTGAAGCAGCTCGAAACAGCGTGTACTACCAAAATGTTGTTCACGATGTTGTACAACAGCGTGGGGAACATGGGTGCTGTTTCCTCTGACAATCACCACGGACCACCTTTCCGACACGCCGACTTGGGTAGTCCGCGTACCGCTTCCATCTTGTTCAACCTTTCAAGATTTTTAAAGTTAGTATGTCTAACCCGATGCCATAACACACTCTCATCAATTTGTGCCTTATTGCACTTTGGTTCGTCGGCCATATAACGATTATCGGTGACCTTTGACCTTCATGAGACATGTGTTCTTTCCATCATAGACCTCACAAGAATCTTTGTCAATTTCATTTGCAACTCTTCGTCACATAATTGACTTATGCTTATAAGATTTGCCATTAAACCTTGTACGTGCAAGACATTCTTGAGGCTAGGTAAACCTTGGACATTTAGGAGTCCTTTGCCTATGATTTTTCCTTTAGAACCACCTCCAAATGATACACTTCCCCCGTCATACGACTCGTAGTTGGAAAGACGACACATTACCGGTCATGTGGCGGAATACCGCTATCAAAATACCATGAACCTGAAATGTTAGTTTTCAACGCAGTGTAAACAACATGGCATTTAACTTCATCTTTTCTGACCCAAACCCTCTTTGAGTCAGTTCCTCTATTGGTCGTGTTTGATGCAGTGTGTGTAGCACAATTCTGGGGTCTGTGCACAGAAGTGTTCATATAACATGACCTAGCATCATCCTATGTCCATTAAAATCAGCCTTCAGTTTATAACAGAAAGGCCTGATGTGACCAGGTGTAAAGCAGTAATGACATACATATTTTCTATGTTTTCTTTGTGTCATTTTTACCCTATGTACTGGTTCTCCTTCTTTAACGAATGGTTTCCCATTTGTGGCAACAATTGTGGGAACAACAGTGTTAGAAACATGAGTAAAACCTAAACCAGTAGTATATGTTTTCCCCATTAACAAAGCATCATCTAATTTGGACGTACCTGTGTTCCACTTTTTGAACGTACCTTGTGCCACTTCAAGTTGACAAGTCACCTTGTGTAGTTCGACTTCCCTTTGTGTCACCAAGACTTCAAGTTTAGCCAGAGATGCTTTCAGCCTCGTATTCTCTCTTGATGTGAGCTCAAGATCTCGACTTTGTCCTTTCCATTTTTCAAGTAGTTCGTCGTATAGCTTCTTCAACTCTTGTACTATGGCGATCGTATCTTCATCATACTCACCCTCACAATCTGTATCATCCACAAGAGCATTGAGACAAAACAAACTTGAATAATAGTCGAGACCATACCTATTTGATATTGGATCAAA
This sequence comes from Salvia rosmarinus, assembly GCA_036937905.1. Taxonomy (NCBI): domain Eukaryota; kingdom Viridiplantae; phylum Streptophyta; class Magnoliopsida; order Lamiales; family Lamiaceae; genus Salvia; species Salvia rosmarinus. The sequence continues at coordinate 110,409,339 of CM072819.1, forward strand.
CCGATTGCATCTTCCTCAAATCGATAATGTTACGACAAGCTGCGACGTGGAGTCTTTGTGGCAATAGGCTGGCATGCGTCATTGTCATTGTTTACCTCTTGAAGAACTCGACCGTCATCACTCCATGATACCCAAGTCGACTTTCCTCTCTTTCTTAACGTATTCGCACATTGGTTTGCATAATGACCATACCTTTGCATTCACGGCATTGGATACCTTCAATGTTAGAGAATCATACCTAAGCGTAATCGAGGAAAAGACTTCCTCCTTTGGTCTTGGCGGAGTGAAGTTTTGAGGTTTTGAAGATGGATATTCTACCATTCGATGACTTTGATCCATAGGCCTGGCTTGGACTTGAGCTTTCTCCTTGTTCATCTTCCTTACCATAATGTTGAATTTTCTGGTGATTAGAGCAACATCATCGGCAGCCTTGATCTCCTGCAGCTCCTCTTCATCATCTAACTCGATTATCTCCCGCGATGTTCCACTGGATGTTGCTCCAGCAGTGAAGGCAACAGTCGGCTTCTTATTGATTGCTCCTTTCTTTTCTAGATTCATCTCGTATGTCTTGAGTGCATTCATGAGATCCATGAACTCAATGGTCGCAACCGTTTGAGATGTCTCAATAGCCGTGACCTTCATCTCAAATCTTGCGGGTAAGGTTCGAAGAGCTCGGACACCAAACAACTTGTTACTTATTGCATCACCAAGATCTTGGCACTCATTGGCAATATCCAATATCCTCTTGGTGTAGTCGTTGATGTTCTCTTCTTCTCCCATCTTCATATTCTCGAATTTGGAAGTGAGAATGCAAAGTCGAGACACCTTTATACTTGTATCACCCTCACAATGCCGTTGAAGAACATCCCATGCATCTTTCGCAGACGCGTTGTTCTTGATCAATTTGAACATCGTCATGCCACGGATGCGTAAATGGCATTGAGGGCCTTTTCGTTGAAGTTTGCGTCGTCAACCTGATCTCTTGTCCATTGTGCGAGCGGTGTTGGAGTAACATCGCATACGAACATCGGTGGTCTTTGGGATGACCATCCGTTCTCCACAGCATCGCCATGCTTTGACATCAATGGACTTGATGTATGGCGGTCGGTCTTCCGGTATGAATAATTCGATCCATTCAAGATTGGTGGTCGATAGTAACCAGCATTGTTGGAATCCATGGCGAAATAATAGTGAAGATACCTAACGGGATCTCACTCGATGTATCAGTGTAAGCTCGATACCAATTGAAAGTGTTGCTTCGCTTAAACACAAAAGCATGTATGTGGTCGTTATCCACACACGAGTAAAACAACGGAATTAAAAACTTGAAGAACACCGAAGAAACTTTTTCTACAGATTATAATTATAATCTATAGATGCCAATATGGCAAAATGATTCACTATAAGATTTACAGCGAACGTTACAAAAACTCACTACTTTACCACAAGATAAAGTCGGAAAGTTGAGTACTAAAAAACTATCTATCGAGATCTATAAAAAAGCTAAGAAGCTATCTCTCAAGATATATGAAAAAAACTAATGATTTCCTCACAACACTCATGTATTAAAAAGAACAACCTTCTAACACCATTAGAAGTTAAAACACTCGTGTGATATTGGAAATGTTACAACAGACTCAACAACATAAGCAGATCTTGATTGATACTTGAGAGTTGCACACTTTGCGGTTGCTTTGACTCTCCTTTATAGGCGTTGAGAGGCCTTGATTGCATGTCTTGGACCACGATCTTGGCCCACTAAAGATGTGACTAAGTCGTGGTAGATGGTTGCTTAACTTGCTCCGGAAAGTAGGAACCGAACTAACTTAGTCCACCGATCTCTAGCGATCTGTTTCCGTGTTCTTGGTGAGTTACCATCGCATCCCTTGAAACATGTCGTAACCTGCACACCAAAGAGAAGAAACAACAAAACTATACAAACAAACTAACTCCTTAAAATGAGGAGACTTAGTCAGAGTTAACCAACTCTAACAAAAACTGAAATAATCTATCTAAAATAATAAGTTAAAGGATAAATTACAAGAAATCCCTAAAAATAAGAATAAAACCGTGTGTTATCTACATTTAAGGTGAAAAATAATTTTTATAATATTAAATTACTGATCTAACCTAAACAAAAAATCTACGGAAAAAATTATAACACACATATCTACTATTTATAGCACAATGAAAAACAATCTTGTCAATTGATTTACTAAAATCAATGTCTTAGATTTATTCTTATTTCTTATAACGATATGCATGTAGTTTCTCGAGAAATAAATCTCATGTTTTTTTTGCGAACACGTATGTAGTTTTTGTGTTCAAACATATACAATTTTTTGTT
>CM072819.1:110414185-110491811 GCA_036937905.1 Salvia rosmarinus
ATGTTTAACTTGAAATTTTATATCAGGTCTCATAAAGTAGTGTTCAAATGATACAGTAAGAAACTTTTAGTCATCAAATAACTTTGTTATCTTTTTTTGGTCTAAATGAATCTTTATCACTTCAAGTGATGGGACAACCATTAGAGAATTAATAGATGAAATTTATCTAAAATTTCTTTCTATTTGATCCACTGGTATAAAAAATACTCAATCAGAGATATGTTCAATCTGTAGTTTGAGAAAATACTTAGTTTTATCTAAGTCTTTTAAAATTCAATCTTTAGACATTAGTTATTATTCACATATCCTCTTCAAAAGGAATTCATTTAGTCGGTTTATACCACCAGACTAATTCTAAAGTGATATAATATATGTTGTGATTTTAAATTTTCCTCTGTGTTATGAATCTTGAGTCCTGCGAGGGACTTTAATACATAGATATCCACGTCCAATTACTTATACAAAATACGACTATCAATTGGATATATATATTCATGATTAACTATCATAGATATTAAATAACGAAATATAATATCAATCCATAACGGAATAATATATTTAATCAAAATTTATTTGGATTTACGCTTAAAGGTTAAACCCATAAGCTACTAATATCGATTGATTTCTCACCACCTTATTGTTCACGTTAGCTAGTTAAGCCACGCCTCAATTGTTTTTATATTACTCGGTGCTTACGATATTCAACTATCACATTTGATTTTGGATCAAATTTCAAATTGAATAAGCAATTTATTGAGGCAAAAGTGTTGTCGACAACTGTGATTATATGTTTATCTCGTGTTCACTAAGTTCATAAAACATATTCTCATCATTTCACTTCATATTTTGATCTGGTCATTTCATAATCTAAATGTTATAATTATTTGGCGCACGTGCAAATATATTGGGATTATCATCTTCAGGACATCACCTTCGGGAGGTATTTGGAGTGATATAATTTCTTTATTTGATTTTGTATTTCGTAAATTTTTTATCTTTAGCACCAATAGGTAATAAATCTCTCACGCTTCTGACATCGAGTAGTATTAACAAATTTATTTCGTCCATAGTGGATTTCAATTCTTTGTGGTGCATATACAACTTGTTGAATTACGAGTTCGTAGTATGTAAATTTAAATGGTTAATTCAACAAGAATATTTCGACATTCTCTCATTCATATCTCATATCTCCCGGTAATGTCATAAATAATTTGAGTTGAATTATAAAATTAACGTACCAATTTATAAATTGATCCTCAATTATTTGCTCTATATATGTATATTCGATGGAGTATGCATATAATATTTTCGTAGAGCAAATATAGGTAGGTTTGAGTGGTGATAAAAGAATTAGCCAAATGAAAAACTCTCTTCTAGAGGTATTATAATTACGCACTAATTATAAAAGGGGAATAAACCTAAATATTAATGCATTGATAACAATTTGGGTACTTGAATTTGAAATTAAATGCAACATGAAATATCATGTAAAACTGATTTGATACTCATGAGGATTATCAATAATTGTTTGATACTCATGAGGAGGATCAATTAATGCTCTTCTAGAGCCGACAATAAGAATATTATCATTTAAAGTTGTTGCAATCCTTCAAAGATTGTTTAACAAGATATTTCAGCTCAATTTCGATATCATAGTAATTGAGAAAGTCAAAGTTAATATGACATAAAGTTATGTTTTTCCATCAGGGATAAACATATATCATCTAAAATATGAATTATTTTTTCAAGAACATGTAATATTCTTCAAAAATATTAATTGTGTTACTCCGGTAGAAACAATTTAATTTAATATAACAATAATAGATACAACAATTTAGTAACGAAAAGGAATGAAAAAATTACTCGAAATAAAGCTTTAAAAAAAATTCAATCTCAATGATTTAATATTCTTCAGGAATATTAACTTTATCTCATGTGTTCATGAGAAACACATCATATTTAATAAAAATATGACGAGATATCGTTGTGTTTCTTCAAGAACTTCAACGAATCATTTTTATTAATCTTTTAGTATGCATATTTTCGTTTTATAAAATGCATGTTTACGTTTTGTGGTATAAATTTTTACGTTTTGCAGTATGCATGCTTCATTTTCGACAGAAAAACTCCTCATTATCCTTCTCCGTCATTATGTCGCTTCCTTCTCCGATGATCGACGAACTTCGCCGTAAACCACCGCCATAACCAGCATGTCTCTCGATCCTTCAAAATCCACATCTATTTTTTTCACAAAATCCCTCAAATTTCTTTTCAAAATCTTGTTTTTCTTCTATTTTTTCTTTCAAAAGTTGTTGTCTGCTGCTTCACACCACTATTGTCGCGCCGCCACCGTCGCAGTTATCGCGTCGCAGTCGTCGTAAAAAAATTCGAAGAAGATGAAGAAAATCGGAGGAGATAAGAAGAAGAAGAAGAAGAAGGCTAACTTTTTATTTTTACCCAATTTACCCTTGCAAAAAAAATGAAAAAGGGAATGCCACGTGTCAGCTTTGTGGTGCGGCCACATGTTAAAAATGTATGATCTAGATTGAGTACTACATACTACCTGAGGATCAATACTACGAGAACCCAACTATATATATATATATATATATATATATATATATATATAGAGTGAGGTTCAAATAAGAACCAATTTTAACGTGAGAACTAAGAACCATGCATAAGACGTTGAAGATGATGCACAAGATGGTATAAAGTTGTGCATAACGAAAACTTTCTAAAATTATTTTGTTGGGCAACAATTTTAGAATGTTTTCGTTATGCATAACTTTATATGTTTTATTCATCAATTTTATACATTTGTGCATAGTTCTCATGTTCTCACAATAAAAATGGTTCTCACGTTAACTCTTCCCTATATATATATATATATATATTGGGTTCTCGTAGAGAGAACCACATCTTAGATAAGAACTAAGAACCAATAACCACCTTAGATTAAATAAGATCGGACGACTTATAATTATTTAATGATAAAAATAATCAAATCCTAAATTTTAGCTATTTGGATATTTCACTTTCTATTCTTCGTTATTCATATAATTCATGTTATTATTCATGTAATTGCAGTTCTTGCGCATGCAATACATTCCAATTCATTGTTATGTTCCTGTAATTCATGGTGTTGTGCATGTAATCGTAGTAATTATGCATATGAGAATAATTACGAAAATCAATATATAAAATCTCTTGCTTTTAGGGCTAAACAGTTATCATTAAAATATGAAGATAATAAACTATTTATAATTAATCTTAACCGTTATATTATAAAAATGAATGGATCACATTAGTTCTTAGTTCTCAAAAAAGTTGGAGTTCTCATTTGATCAACTCCCTATATATACGGTTGGATCCAGTGAGAACTCATCTTTTTTGAGAACTTGAGAACAAATAATTTTAGAAAGTTTTCGTTATGCACAACTTTATACTGTTTTGTGCATCATCTTCAACGTCTTATGCATGGTTCGCAAAAAAGATGTGGTTCTCATTTGATACATATGGATTGTTTATAGAAAGAACTATCTCTTATATTATAACTAGCTAGGAACCAATAGCTAATTTTATATTGAATAAGATCAGATGACTCATAATTAATTAATTAATGATGAAAATTGAGCAAATCTCTAATTTTTTGCTAATTAGAGATCCACATCTCGAAAATCTCTCACATTCCATTTGAAGATCATTATCCTGAAAATCTTTCACATTATATTACTTGTTGTTCATATAATCGTAATTCTTGTGCATGTAGGATCTTCATTGTTCTTGTGCAAGTAGGATTTTTCACATTTCAGTCCATTGTTATGTTTATATAATTCATGTAATTGTAGTAATTGTGCATGTGAGAACATTTATCGTAAATAAATATATAAATCCCTTAGTTACAGGGTTGAAAATAATTATCATTAAAATTTGAAGATAATAAATAATTAATAATTAATCTGAACCGTTAGTTTATAAAAATGAAAGCTCTATATTAGTTATTAATTCTAAAAAAGTAAAATTCTTATTTGATCAACTCCTATATTTATAGGGTATAATTTAAACAGATTGTAGTAAAGAATTATAAACCTATAATATCTTGTACATATTTACAATGAAAATGTATGGGTCTAAGTCCGTCATACATAATTTTGAAATATGGTTTATCTTGTGTAGTTTATTCATCTTGTGTGATTTGCCGACTATTACATACAAACGTGGGGTTTTACTCAGTGCACACCTATACACGAGCAGACGGGTTTCCCATAAATTAAAAAAAGGTAATAATTCATTTTCTTACTTTGCAAGTTTAAGTTTTACGTACTCAATTTTCTAACAAGATGTTTATTACCAATAAAATAACCAGTTAATATTAAAAAACAATAATCTACTTTCACTTGCTTTAAATTTATTATTTTGTTTATGATGAGTTTCTAAGATGCGTTTTATGTAAAAACATTTATCAAACTGTACAAAATATTCTCTTGTTTAAGCAATGATTACTTTTATTAACTTTTATTATTTTACTTTGTATGAAATTATTGACTGAAAAGTTTTAGTAGTCTAATGCTTAATTTGAAGAATATATTAGTAAACAGTATAAAAATTGTACGAAAAGGAATACATGGAAAAGATAACTAATTGCTGTCACCAAGTTATATATAAAGCTTGAGATTGGAATTTAATGATAAATTCAAATAGGCTATAAGGTAGATCTAATTCTTTTTTTAGAAGTCTCACTTTACAGTACAATATTTATCATCCCTAATTTTGAAACAATTTTACATCTTAGCAAAACTTTACGAATAAAACTTCCAATACATAATTTGAATGGTCCCTTTCCTTGGAAACAATACAACAGTTCTACACAACAAAAATTACAAGTGACCTTTGTTGTCACTCTTCTAACATCTCCCGTCACTCCTACCGACATTTATGCTCTTCATGTTTGATCTGAGCCCAATCAGACCAAAACACTTACGCTCCACTGAAAGAATATGAGCTAAATTAGAATATACAGCCTTTAGTTAATTAATGGTTGGATTATTAATTAATTAAAGCATACTAAAGAATAAAAGCTCATATAAGTTAAGACTTTAATGGGCTGCTCTATTTAATATAAATAGAGATATTTATTCATTAGGTCAAATATAGAAAAACATAATCTTAGAGAACTACCGTTAATTCATTCAGAGATTTCTTGGCTTTCTTTGCTTGAATTTGTGCTGAGAAATTATTTCTGCATCGGATTTGCATACACGTGGATACCATAGTTGTGGAGACAACCTTGTAGGATTCATCGCAAGCATTGCAAATCGTAAGTTCTCTATCTAACGTGTTCATAGGGCTCATCGCATGTTTAATTGTAGATCTAGATCTGTTTCTTGATTGTATATTCCGCTGCGTATCATTAGATGATGCCAAGAATTCTCAACAGTGGTATCAGAGCCCATGGCTCGATTTATAATTTGTTGACTGGGTCAAACTATTCGAATTGGCTACGTTGCCTGCGCTAGATGTTAAGGACGGATAAGATTGAGTATGTCTTGGACAAACCAATCGATACCGTCCCGATGAGCGTTCTCACGAGTATGCCTCGTTTGTGAGGTTGCTCATAAGAAACACGTTGAGGATCTATGTCGGCTCAAGGAATTATGTTGACTTCTATGAGTTTGGAACTCCAAAGGCAACATGAATGCATCTTATCCTATGAAATGATTGAGATGAAGAGCTTGTTTGCCTCATAGGCACAAACGCGAGTATGAGATACTCCGAGATCTCTTCAAGTGCACGCTCCATGATAGGAGCAAGATTTCTAAACATGTACTGAAGATGATTGGATTGATTGAGAGGCTGACGTCGATTGGAACGACTCTGCCAGTCAATGTCTCAACCAACCTGGTTTTACAATCTCTACCTGGTTCATTTGCGAATTTCATTGTGAATTTCAATATGAACAACAAAAAGGTGGGATTGACTGATCTTCATAACATGTTGAAGACTTATGAGTCCTCTACTTCTAATGGCAAATCTGTACTCATTGTGAGTTCTTCTGCTCAATCTTCCAAAGGGAAGAAAAAGCAAAAGAAAAACAAGAAGAAGGCATCAACTGTCTTGAAGCCTAAGAAGAGTGGAGGGGCTCACAAGAAGAAGCCGACATTGGCAAAGGATGAGTGCCTATTATGTCATGAGAAGGGGCACTGGAAGAGAGACTGCCCAAAATTCAAGGCATAAGGTGCAATGGGTGGTAGCTCAGGTATGTTTGTCGTTGAGATAAATATGTCTATACACAATTCACATTATTGGGTATTAGATACCGGTTGTGGCTCACATATTTGTAATAATGTGCAGGGGCTAAGTGACAGCAGGAAAGTGAATCCTGGGGAGGTCAACCTACGCATGGGTAATGGAGCAAGAGTTGCTGCTGAACGCGTGGGGACTTATAGATTGGATCTTCCTTCGTGTTATAGACTAGATTTACATGATTGTTATTTTGTTCCTACTATTTCAAAGAATATTATTTTCATTCCTATGTTAGATATTGAAGGGTTTTCCTTCCATTTTGAAAACGATAGATGTTCGTTTTCTCTTAACGAGTGTTTTATGAAAATGTCTTTCTTCGAATGGTTTATATATGCTTGAATGTGAACGAGATATTCTCAATGTACAAAACAAACGACCTAAGCTAAGTAATACGAATAATGCTACTTATCTTTGGCATTGTAGACTTGGTTAGGGGTGGCTAATCGGGTCGGTCGGGTACTCTGCAGAAAAATCGGATACGACCCGGTTTAGAGCGAAATGGCCACCCGACCCGACCCAAAATTTTACTCGGTGCAGAATTACGATTATTATGTGAAACTTATATAATATATAAATTTCATATATCAATATTCAATGTGGTGAGACAACCCATTGGTATTAAAGTTGGACTCGCCTTCAATACCGGGTGATCGTGTGTTCGAAACCTCAAACCCGACAAGCCTTGATCGATTTTTTTACTCTTTTTATTTGTTATTGTAGTAAATATTATATGATTATGTTTTCTTCTTACGTAAATATGATCCCTTGCCGCCAACAATTTGTTCTCTTCCCAACTCCACCCACACAACAATTTGTTCTCTTCCAACTTCTTGTTACGTAAATGTGATCCACCGCATGAGCCACCTCCAACAATTTGTTCTCTTCCCAACTCCACCCACACAACAATTTGTTCTCTTCCCAACTCCACCACACGCACATTTCCCTGAAATTATAGCATATATACTCTGCACAAAATTAATTTCTCAACCACATATATAAGCATCAATACACACACACATTTTGATTCCGGCTAAAAGATTAATTGAAAAATCTTACGAAGTGAAGGTCAAGCGTGAGTGGCTGCCTCCCGATCGCCGGTGGCGTCTCGACTCGCGGAGGCGCGGCGTGCATGGCGCGACGGAACCACGCGAGGCGGCGGCGCGAGCTAGGCGAGGCGACACGGCGGCGAGGAGGCGAGAGGGAGGCGTCAGAGACTAAGAGAGAGAGAGAGAGAGGCTGCGGTTGGGTGGTGGTGTTGCGGTTGTTGCCATGTTGTGTACTTGTGTTGCCTATTGAGACTTGAGAATGATATGAGAGAGAGCGAGAAGAAGGCAGAGAAGAGAATAAGTTAGAAAATTTAGGTTCGATTAGAAATTCTCGGTATTGGGTATACCCGATGCGAGAATATAACTGAGAATACCGAACCCGACCCGAGACCCAATTTTGGGTAATCGGGTACCCTATAGCCGATAATTTTCGGGACGGTTATCGGTGCGACTATCCGAAAGCCGGTTAGCCACCCCTAGACTTGGTCATATCAATGAGAAAATGATAGCAAGATTGAGAAAATTAGATTATCTCACGCCATTTGATTTTGAATCATATGGTGCTTGTGAATCATGTTTCGAAGGGAAAATGGCTAAGAAACCATTTTCTAGGAAATGGTTACATGCCAAAAATTGCTAGAGTTGATCCACTCGGATGTGTGTGGACCGTTTCCAACTCGAGCAAAATGTGGATATTCGTGCTTCATAACTTTTCTCGATGATTTTTGAGGTTTGGGTATGTGTGTCGATGAAACACAAATCTGAGGCTCTTGATAAGTTTAAGGAGTTTAAGTTAGAAGTAGAAACAACAGTAAAATATCGAGAATCTTGATCGGATCGGGAGGAATACTTAAGCATAGAATTTCTTGATTACTTGAAATCACATGGAATCGGTCGATTGGACACCTCCGGAACACCACAAGTTGAATGGTGTATCAGAGAAGAAATCAAACCTTATTAGACATGGTTCGATCCATGATGAGTTTCGCTAGTCTCTCTTTATTCATTTGGGGCCATGCCTTACTTACTGCTGCTCATATTCTAAATAGGGTTCCTTCTAAATCAGTCGAGAAAACACCATATGAGATATGGTATGGGAAAAGAGCAAATCTTAACTATTTGCGGACACGGGTTGATACCTTTTGTTAAGAAAATGTTGGTGAAAAGTTAGAATCGAAAGTGAGAAATGTTATCTTGTGGGATATCCTAAGGAAACTAGAGGATATTAATTCTACTACTTTGGAGATCACAAGGTGTTCATTTCTAGGAATGTGACGTTCTTTAAGACTCCTATGTTTTCAAGGAACAAGGTCACAACGAGGTGAATCTTGAAGAAATTCGAGAACCACAAAACAACACAGAGGACGAAAATTGTTCAATGGTGTGAACAAGAATTCAATGGGAGTATTTGACGATCTATTGGGAGGGACAATGACTCTTAGAGGGTCACCTCAAGACAATGAGACTCATCAAATACAAGATGACAAAATAGTCAATAGTTGTGCCATCTCCACCTCAAGAAATTCATGGGGAAATTCTTGAGAATCTCCAAAATGTTGATGAAGTCAACACGGAGGAACCTACTCACGTACAAAATGAACAACATGAACCTGCGCAAACAACCCGACTCAATAGGTCACAGAGGACTCGTCGTGCACCCCAAAGACTGAATCTAATGGTTGAGAACCAAGATTATGAAGTCGAGTGGGATGATGATGAACCTAAGACCAATCTTGAGCGATGGTCGGCACCGATTCAAGATGTGGCTCGAAGCTTAATATACGAAATGGACTCGATGTTTTCAATCTAGTGGGAACTAGTTGATGACTTACGGATGGGGCTTACCCATGGGCTGCAAATCTATCTTCAAAAGAATAGAGATGCGGATGGTGAATCTGAACCTCTGAGGCTAGGTTGGTGGCAAGGGTTATAGTCGGCGTGAAGGCGTTGACTATGGCGAGAACTTTTCACCGGTTGTAAAATCAAGTCCATTAGGATCTTACTTGCCATAGTTGCGTACTACAATTTTGATATTTGGCAAATGGATGTCAAAACCGCATTTCTCAATGGAGAACTAGAAGGTGATGTCTACATAACACTGAAGGTTTTGTATCAAAGAAAGACCGAATGCGGTATGTAGGCTAAAGTACATTTATGAACTTAAGCAACATCGAGGAGTTGGAATATTTGCTTTGTGAGCTATCAAATTGTTTGACTTTGTCAGAAGCAAAGAGGACCCATGCGTTTATAGTAAGTGTTGGACTGAAAAGATCACTAATAAAGTCACTCGCAATCTAATGAGGTCGTCCTAGCGAGCAAGCTAATCAGAGTCGTCTCTCAAGGAAAACTTAATAGGCGCTACTAAGTTACCACCTAAAGTAATTAAATTCCTAAACATTCTAATCACAAAGAGTTGTTTGATTGTCACTTTAAAGCTGTAGATTACCTAGACGAGGAATTATTAAGAAAAGAAAGACGAATTAACTAGGCGGACATTGACAAAGCAAAGAAATTATCTAGACAAGAATTAAACCCTAGATTGAAAAACATAGAATCAACATGATGAACCCTAGACATAATTCAAAGAGAATAAAGACAAGACAAAAATAATTAAATCAATACCAATATTAATCAACACCAAAGCGTGAAAATCATCATCAAAGATATCTGAGAAAATCGAAGAAAGCGATAAAGAAATCTTACGAATAAGAGCGAATGATGGAATTGAATATTAAATTATTCAGGAGTAGAAATCCAACAATGATAAACCTTACAAATAATAATCTTCAATCAAAGAGCAAAGAAATATACTTGAAAACTTGAAGGAAGAAAATCGTTTGGGAGGAGGTGCACAAAATGAAGAAATAAAGCGAAAGAATGAATAAGAGGTAGGGTTTGACATTTTAAAGCGTATATATAGCGCTTAGAAAAATCACGCTTGTCGGACGCGATCAGCGCCGGACGACGCGCTCAAAAACAACAGCGGCTGGCGCCGTGTTGGGACGCAGCAGCGCGGACTCGCCGACTCTCGGGCAGGGTGCGGGCGCGGACGCGTCGACTTCTGGATGATCTTCAATACTTGCGCGGCGTCGAATGCGGCGACCGGACACTGAAGTCTGGACAACTTCACGTCGGGAGCCCGGCGGCGGGCCTTGACCGCCGGACGCACGAGCTCTCGGGATGAATCGACTTTGGGCGGCCCGGCGCGGACACAGGCGATCTCGGGATGGATCAACTTGGGGCGCGCTAACGGGATGCACGCCAACTAGGGGTGAGCAAAATGTCGATAACCGAATAACGAACCGAACCAAACCGAAATATCTAATTTGGTTAGGGTAAATCGGTTATTCGGACAATCGATTATAGCGAAATATATTTTAGTAGTATGGTTTTCGATTGGGTATGAGTTTTTTACCCGAATATCCGATACCGAAATTTATATTTATATATAATATAGTAATATTATAATTAAAATAAATAGTTGCCCTAAATTGAACTTTAAATTTGGTGTTTGAGAAGATTGTAGCATTTTATGAATTGTTCGTATTTGGTAATATTTTTGAACTTTGAACTTATGAAGATTGTTGGTAATGAGTTATTTAGTATTTGACAATGTTATTTATGAATATTGCAAACTAGTTATTTGTTAAGTATTATAATATTTTTTATGTTTTCTTTAAAATCGAATTAAAGGCAAAAATCGGTTTATCAAAATATCAGAAATAATTTTCGGTTATTTTGGTTTAATAACCAAATTATTTGGTTTAGTTGGATATCATTTCTAAAATTTCGGTTATTTTAATTCGGATATTTTTTACCATACCGACCAAATACCGAATACTACTTCTTAACGCCAGCACGGGACGGCTAGCTGTCGAATCTCACGGCCTTGGCGCTGGCCAGCAGCTCTACGCCAGTCCGGCGCTTGGGTGTCTTTTATGCAAAATGCTTCAAACATCATTCTCCACAAAGCAGCGAACATGATTCAACAAATGATATTCAAAGATAAACAAATATGAATCAAATCGTCAAAACAAACAAGGAAAAACATAACAAAAACATGCAAAAGCGAGAAGTGCGAGAATGGAAATGTTATCTACCTGGTCATATATGTTGATGACATTCTCATTATGGGGAGCGACCGATCCATGATGCAATCCGTGAAAGGCGGTTGTCTAAATCATTTATGATGAATGATCTCGGTGAGGCCTCCTACATCCTTGGGATCAAGATCTATCGGGATAGACCTAATAGATTGTTGGGGCTATCACAATCCACTTACATAGACAAATTGCTACGGCGTTTCTCAATGGAAAATTCTAAGAAATGATTTCTTCCTATGGGACATGGCATCAAGTTGTCTAAGAAGGATGTCCTTCTAATGACAAGGAAATTGCTTGCATGAAAAGATCTCATATGCTTGACTATAGGATCGATCATGTATGTCATGATATGTACTAGGCGGATGTGGCCTATCGCTTAGTATAATGGTGATTTCGACAAAATCTCGGTGAAGAGTATTGGAAAATGTTAAGACTATTCTTAAGTACCTTAGAAGGACTAAAGAATACTTTTTAGTCTATGGTGGATAGCCGGAGCTATCAGTGATTGAGTACACTGATGCTAGCTTCCAATCAGACCATGACGATATCATCGATTAGAGAAATAATAGAAATGGACAATGTAAAATTAGAAAGAGTACCGGCGATAACTTAGGCGATCATTTTATCAAGCCGTTGTGTATAGAAAACACAACAAACTCTTTGAGAGCTTGGGTGTTAGACATGTGAAATTGGCTTTGATTCAGTGGAAGTTTATAGTTTGTATGTTTTAGAAACTCATTTGTTGAGACATACTTACTTTTGATCTGTCGAAGACAATGTTTTATCTATGGGTTTTGTGCATTTAATAGAATAATTATTTTGATGTTTGTCGTTATTCTCTTATTTGTTCCTTTAATTATCTTTGTCATTTTCTTTGTGAGACATCAATGATATAGTATAATTCTAAAATAGCCATAACCGATGATCATCAAGAATGAGATATTGATGATATGTCGTATGTTAGCATGTAGTGCATCATATTCTTAGAGAATGTGATTCTCACAACTACAAGATATTTGATATCCGTGATGGACACATGAATACTTTGGAGTATTGGTATACCATACTATTAAATCGTTTGTTTGATGTCTCGATTTCTTAGTGTGTGGAGTATGTAATAGTCCTTAGACTTGAGGTCATTACACATTTTGTTTGTTGATTCTTTGTACTTTGATCAAGACAACGTTTGCAAGTGGCGAGACACGACTTGGATTGGTGCGTCATGAGACAAATGAAAATGATAGTTGAGCGAGAATGTGATTCATTCCTCGATTGGAATTTCGGTGGACACTTATTTTCTCTATATTATTTGATCATAAAGTCATTGGCGATGTAAGAGATATATTGATTAAAGTAATTGAATATGATCATATGTGTCTTATAATCTGAGATGAGAAAATGATTGAGCTATTGGGAGAGACACATAGCAAAATCTTAGGTTGAATCGAGTGTGTCATGAATGAAGGATATTACATAAACTTCATGTAAATGTTTGTTCTTGTTTTTCACGTAAATGTCCATCATATATCGAGTTATTTGCTACGCATCCGGGAGTTTTAATGCGAGACTTTGATTAGATCATCGTCGGTAATGGGGGCTATTGGATCACACTATCAGTGTATTGTTAATTTGTTCGATGGTATATGCATAGGGCACGATAAGTTATCTAATATTAGTCCAAGTGGGAGATTGAAAGAATATGGGCTAAATTAAAATATATGGACTTTAGTTAATTAATGGTTGGACTATTAATTAATTAAAGCAGATTAAAGAATAAAAGTTCATATAAGCTAGGGTTTTAATGGGCTGCTCTATTTGATATAAATAGAGATATTTATTCATTAGGCCAAATATAGAAAAACATAATCTTAGAGAACTACTTAATTCATTCAGAGATTTCTTGGCTTTCTCTGCTTGAATTTGTGCTGAGAAATTGTTCCTGCATCGAATTTGCATACACGTGGATACCATAGTTGTGGAGACAACCTTGCAGGATTCATCGCAAGCATTGCAAATCGTAAGTTCTCTATCTAACGTGTTCATAGGACTCATCGCATGTTTAATTGTAGATCTAGATCTGTTTCTTGACTGTATATTCCGTTGTGTATCATTAGATGATGTCAAGAATTCCCAACATCCACCACATGGCGAAGCAGGGACGGGGCGGAGATGCAACAAGAATCTGCTGTTATTCATCATCTCTTCCAGAAGGAACGGTGATTCTTACCCGGGGGTGCTGTGTGACTAGAACCAATTTGAGACGCTGCAATCGCGAAGCTTCCTAAGATGCTTCTCCATTTCGTCCCTCGTTTTGTTCCAGTCTTCCTTCTCTATAACCATGGTTGGGTCGTCTCTTTCTTCCTGCAGAAGCATAAGCAGCAATGGTTGTCAGTTAGAAGGGAACAGACACCATCAAGAAGAAGAAAAATTCTTTCTTGGGTACTCACTGAAGAAATTATTTTGAAGGTGTTCCCTTTACCACGAACAACGAGTAAATCTTTCTTCCTGTCCCGACCTTTGCCACCAGGAACTGTCACCTGCAGAGACGGTAACATGTTAAGCACGTAGAGTAACAGCTTACTACATAAAAAAAATATTGGGTTTAGAAAGTTGAAAGAAATATGCCTACCAGTGGCGGAGCCCGGAAATATTTTCTGGGGGCCCAATTAATAATAATTTTAAAAGGTAATAAAATAATATTTTAAAATAAAATTATAAAATAATAATAATTTAAATAATATAATGAATTTATTATAATACTTTTAGAAATTTGATTGATAATATTAATTATATATAAAACTTTATTATTTGCATATATCTTTATTTTATCAATATAAAATAAATTATAGAAAAAGAAAAGAAATAGCATTTTATGACATAAAACAAATTATAGAAAAAAATGAAAGAAAATAAAGGAAAATAAGTATAGGAAAAGAAAAAATGAAAATATGTAACTAAGATTATCGAACCACGATCTCTAAATGAGAGATGAAAATCATAACCTATTAGATTATAATAGATTTATTTATTAAATATTAAATATCTATAGAGATCACACATGTTTAGTTAAGAGTTAATTCACATATATAGTATTATTATTTACATACATATTTTATTTTATCAATATAAAATAAATTATATAAGAAAGAAAAAAAGATCCCAAAATAAAGAAAAGAAATAGAATAGAGAGTGGAAAAAAGACACAAATTAAAAGAAAGAAATAGAAGAAAAAAAAGAAAGAAAGGGAAAAAAGGGGAGAAGATGAAAAAAAGGAAAATAGCTTGATAAAGAGAAAAAAGAAGGAAGAAATAGAGAGAAAAGAAGAAAGAAATAAAGAAAAAAAGCCGCGATCGGTTTGAACAGGACCTTTCACATAACAAAGGATTCTTATCATCGATTACACCATCTCTTTAAAATATTCTACGCATATCAAATATATATCTATATTTTCAAAAAGTTGGGGGAAAGGGCCCAGCCCAACGTGGCTCACCACTGATGCCTACCATAACTGTTGCCCTCGAGATAGATCTTGTTTTCGAGTCAATTACATAGATCTCTTCAAAATCCAGCATAAATTCTGGATCACCATAACGACGGTTCCTATAGTGTTTCGTCAAGAAAACCTGCGATAAGAGCAACATGGTTGCACAAAGTCAATCCTCACAATGTTGAAACAGAACATGTCCAATTCATTTTATTTATCTTTTTAATTTTCTCAAGGAAAGAACCATTCAATCCTCACATTCTTGATAAATTTTTGAAAGCCATCCCAAAATCGCAGTATATTAATAAACTGCAGAACAAGATCAATGATCCCACTGTACTCTCCTACAGTTCTACTGAGTGAGCACAAATTTGAAAATCACGGAAGCTCGGGGTACTCATTTGATAGAAAAGGCAGAGTCACTTAATAATTTGAAAAGTCCTCACAAAACACTGCAGATACTAATGCTTAACAGTATGATCCTACAACATATATCATCCAAACTCCACAAGCAGTCTTAATTTCTTTATTTAGGAAGTGCATGTACAGATTTCCTTCCTAAATCCCAAATATGAATATCAGATTCAAGCATTCTAAAATAGGCAAGATTCTATTAATTACTTAAATCAATAATAATAAACCACATATGCTTTTCCTAACCATCAGAAATTCCTTCTCTGATTTATACATGGGATCTCTAGGCGCATCAATGGGTGGCTCAGTCCCATTGTAGCACCCATAATCACTTTGAGCACATCGGATATACTGCAAATTTCAACCGAGTTAAAACAGCCCAAAAATGATGCATGTCCATGCATTTGTTGATAGTCAACCACTAAGACATGAAAAGCTATAAATTCATTCACACCAATACGAATCATCACCAAACATAAAAGATTACCTTCTCAGGCATTGGTGCAAGAACCTTTGGAATCGCATACACATCAGTGTCTGGAGGCGTGACATACATCTAAACAGAAAAATATACCGAATTCATTAGTATAGCAATCTTAAAGGAAAGAAACAAGTATCAAATAACTCGCCTCCACAGATTGATACTAGAAATCTAGAATCCGCCTATAAGAGAAAATTGATCAACATGAACAACATTAATGCAACTATGAATTTCAGAAGCAAGAAACATCTGCATACAATATACACTAGACAACTTAACTAGAATAGTCTTCAACAGTTGGTGACCTTGCATAATTTGTAGAGATGTCAATATTATCTTAGTCCTATAATGACTAATCAGGCCACAAAATTATACTTGAAACAAGCATTAGGTATATTATTAGAATCTTCTGTATAGGCTTATGTGCATGCTCAGTTACGTAGGTGGTTAGTTTGTTAGAAAGAGTTGTTAGTCTGTTAATGTAATCGTTAGGTTGTTACTGAGCTCAACTGCAAGTCCGTTGCTGTAAATGTAATGTTAATTATTCCTTGTATACCTTCCTCTATAAAAGGAAAGGAAATATGATCAATACACAATTTTCCATTTCAATCTTCTTCTCTCTTTCTGCATGTATTGAATACTCTAACATGGTATCAGAGCCAGAAACCATTTCCTCTCAACCTATCATCCTCGAAAACTGATCATCTTTCCCTCTCTTCCCAATATCTCAGATCTTCTGCAAATTTCTTTCTCTGCATCAATGGCAACAAACACCACATCCGTCCTACCTCTATTCATCCTATCAGCACCAAATTGGATAGAACTAACTACATGTTCTGGAAAACTCAAATCTTAGCAACAGCTAAAGCATATGGATTAGAAGATGTGCTACAATCCACCTCTGCTCCACCACCATACATTGATGAAATCAGCCCAAATCCAGATCACTCAACCTGGCTACGACATGATCAGTTCACATTTAGCTGGATACTAGCTACAATATCTCCATCTATGATTGGATACATAGGCAGATGTTCAACTTCTGCCCAACTATGGAACACCTTTGAAACTTTTTTCACTCGCGGTCAAAGCCGGTCCGCTGCAACTCGATTCCACTCTGAGACAATTAAGAAGGGCGATCTATCCGTCGATGAGTATATTTTGAAATTCCGTGGGATATCGGATCAATTATTCAGTATTGGTCAGCAACTATCTGATGCAGATCTCATGAATTTTGTTCTGGGAGGTCTAGGTTCTGAATTTGAAAGCATCTGCGTGTTCACGCAATCAGCGAGGATCTCTCCTTTGGATGAAGTCGTACATGCGCAAAGCGCATGAAATGAGGTTGCTCAACCAGGCTACTCCTCTAGCGTCTGGTTTCTCACAGCAAGCTTCTCCTCAAGCACATGCTGCATATCCTCAAAGCAACTTCAACCGTGGGAGGTCAAACTACCGTGGTTCACATCCGCGCGGCCGTGGAGGTGGCAGGTATCAAAATAGTAACATGAGTAAAATGATTTGTCAAATATGTGGAAAATCTAATCATATTGCTTTGAAATGTTTTAAAAGATTTGATGTGAGTTTCAATAGTGCAATCAAGCTCATCACATCAAGTACACCTATCACATCAAGTACTTAAGGAATTAAAGATATTAATTATTTTAAGCGATGGTGCTCTAAATAATTAATGGACGTGCGATATCTTAAATACGGGATTCGTAATGTCTAAGTGCAAGCCCGACTCACCCCGGTAATAAAGGGTAAGTCGGCATTTATTCTCTAGTGGCATGAATAAATGTTTATAAATTAATTATGTTTCGGTGAACATAAGATAATTAATTTATTTGAGGCCCATGTTTATTCCTTGCATTTGATCCACAGGTGGCCCATCCGGGCCGTTGCTTAGGAAGAAAATCGGCGCCTATTATGCTCTCTAAGGATGTGATTTTATTCTCTTTATCCATAAGGATATTATTATATTTATGGATATGCATGGATCCTTTCTAATGGGATTATGGTAATGCATTATAAATATAAGGTAAGAGATAAGATCAAAGCTAATCCTCACTTATCATATAGCATAATTTTGAGAATTTCCAAGTGTGCTTGGGAGGAATTTTCGAAACTTCAAGAGAGAAATATGGTGATTTTACGTAGCATTCTCCATAGATCGTCCTCACTCGGCGTTGGAGATTGGGCAACCGGGATCGATCCGGAAGATCAAAGCACGAGTCTCGATCCGTTCATCCGTTCATCCCCGATGCATTCAAAGGTAAACACGAAAACCCTACATGTTGCAATTAATTATATAGGCGCATGCTGGGAATATAATCAATGTATGGTGAATTAAACATCCAAGATAGATCCTCGGAGATGGTCAAAATCAGATTTCCTACAATTGGTATCGAGCACGGGATCGATATCTTGGCTCTGTTGGATTAATTCACGTTTGATTATTATATGCGTAATTAATTAATTATTGAATCATCGTTCATCGTGGCTCGGTTTTATTTTTGTCGGATTTTTTTTCACCACGAGAAAATCCGTGGTTAGATTAATTTTTCCTGTAAATCTTATCGTAAAGAAAACGAGCGAAAAGCATGAAGAACGAGGCGGCGAACTTGCGGGAGAAACCGAGCGCACAGCGAGCACGGTGCTCGGCGCCATCGCGCGTTTCGGCGGCATCGGCGAAAAGGCGCGGCGGCGGCGGCGCCGGCGGCGCCAGAGCGCGTCTCGGCGATCGGCGCGCGGCGTCGGGCGACACGGGCTTGCGGGGTCGCGAGCTCGGCGGCCGGCGTGCGGGCGCGCGAACCTGCGCAGTGCCTCGGCACGCCTCGGCGGCGAGTGCGGAACCTCGAGCGGCGCTTCGCGGCGCTCACGCGACCATGAGCCGGCCTTGGCGCAGGCGGCAGCGCGCATTGCGCATGCGAGTTCGCTTCGGCGGCGCTCGTCGCGAGTCGTGGCGCTTCGCGATCGCTAGGTGCACGCACATCGTGCGTGAAATCCTGGCGCTTCAGCGCGGGCGACGGGGCGCGTTTAGCGCGAGATCCGGCGCCTCGCGACCGCGACCAGGAAAGCGAGGTGGCGGCGACGCGCCGGATTTCTCGGCGGCGCGAGATTCGCGTGAAACCTCGGCCGCGATTTTCTCGGCGGGAGTGCGCGAGATAAGGCGGCGGCGGTCTGGGCGCGCGCGCGGGGGCATGCCTGGCGCTGGCCCGGCCCGTCTTGGGCCGACCCGCCCAAAGCCAGCCCGGACCCGTTTTCGGCCCGACCCCAATTTTTGGCCGAATCCAGTTTTGACGAATCCGGTCCGTGCCCGTGCACGCGAGGCCCTTTTACGAAGTTAATGAAGATCCGTACTTTGCAATTCTATGTAATAGATTAGGCAAGAAAGTGCAGGTTCCACGAGTGGACCACGATGAGCGTTTTATTTTATTTTTTATCGTTCATTGCATGTCGTGGATGTTTAAATTATGCGAAGCATGCTATGTATGTTTAAATTACGTGAGCAAACATATTTTATGTTTCGTGATTGGATCGCATAGTAAGCATGCTAGGTTTATCGCGTTTTCAAGTATATTTTAGAATTACTGCGAGCTTTGTTTTACATGTTGAGTTCTATAGAAAAGCATGCTAGGATTACGTGATGCGCATGGACAAACCTTTTGAAACAAAAGACTAAGAAAGTAACTCAATTATTAATTTACAAATTAAAATGTCAAGACCTCCACTTTTGATCTCTAAACAAAGTGAGACGCTTGTGAGTAAACATCCACCGCTGCGTGGCTTGCTTGCCTTGTTTATCATAAGTTTGTTAGATGAGATTTCTAAATAAAATCTTTTAAATCTATTGAGAAGTGGGAGTTTCATGTAAGCGTCCACAGCGTGGCTTGCATGTGAGATTTTCATAAGTTCTCTAGAGATGGATTTAAAATGAGATAACAAAGGATTTTGAATTGGAGCGGTATGGTCTAGTGAGTATGCCAATTCTAAGAATTCATTTCTCTTTGTTAAAATTGTGGTCATTGCTTAGACATCACCTCGAGTACAACTTCCCCGAAGTCCCTTCTTGCGATAGTAATGTGGTCTAGTAAAGTCCAATCATTAATTTCATTTGTCATAAGGATAAGTTGACATGGATTGAAATTAAGCGACTAAAAGGTATATTTTAGTGCAGTCGGGGGTTCATGTATGGCGTCCGCGCGTGGCTTGCATGTGGGATTCCTTGGGCGATTGGAGGTTTGACTAATATTGTTTTATCAAAGGTTACAATATTGTTGTTACGAATTATGTGCGATCGTATGCTTATGTGTTTACATTGTCTTTTCGGATATGTCTCTTACAGATTATCAATATGCGCTTTAAAATCCCTTATCCGGTCCGAATTTTATCGAGTGGAAACAAAACATGGAATATGTTCTTATCATTTGAAGAACACATGTTTGTTCTCACTACTCCTAAACCGATGCCCTTCTTGGCGATCGACTAATGAGCGAATGAGTCGGCGGACTTTGGTATAAGTCGAACAATATGGCCAGTGTTATATGATGACTACAATGTCAAAGGCTTGCAGTTGACATCGATCGATGGTGAGCCTTGACGAAATTTGGTCAAGTCTCGAGGTAAGTTTGAAATCGGATCGGACGATCCGCTTCCACACAATGAGAGAAATCTTGGCGTGTAAGATGGAAGAAGGAAGTTCGGTCCATAAACATGTCTCCCATGACTCATCTCATGGATAGTCTTGATCGGTTGGGAGGAGGTATTGACGGCGGCCAGGTCGATATCATCCTCAATACTGCCCAAGTCTTTTGAGAATTTTCGTGTGAGCTTATCATGAGCAAGACCGGTATACACTTAGTCGGTTGCTTAATGATCTCGTGGCGCGGAAGGAGTCATGGGTAAAGGCACATGCTCTTGCTAGCACATCTAGGGGCCCAAATTTTCCGTTGAAAAATGGAAAAGAAAAGGACACCAAAGGTGGTAGAAGCAATGGAAATAGTGGGAGTAATGGGAACAAGAACATGTCTTCCAGGAGGCAAAGAAGCGAAGGAGAGGGCAAGTGCTTCAAGTCTGCAAGGCGGGCATTAGAAGGCTAAGTGCCATATGCTCGAGGCTCGAGGTATGCCATTTGCTTTAATGTGAAACATGTTTAGCGACTTGTTCTACCCATTCTTGGGTAGTGAACACGAGTCTGTTGATCATGTTTGTTACACCTCTGGGGTTCTGCGGACAAGGAGGCTGCATGATGGCGAGATAACGATCTCCATGGGCAAGCAATGAAAGTCGAGGCCGTTGCGATCGGAGATGTTACTTTATGTTTTGATAGAGCAGTTTTAGTTTTAAGGGCGTTTTGTATGTGGCGAGTTCGTGAAACCTTGTTTCGATTTGAAACTATTTATTCATGGATATTACATTATTTTTATAGTGGTGTTTCTATCATAAGAAATGACGAAGTTATCTGTGTTGGCACATTATATAATTAAGCTTTATACTATTTACGCTAAACATAATACCTATAACTATGTTGCATCTACATCAAACCTTAAAAAGAAAGTTTTCTTGCAAGATGACACCACATTTATCGGCATATTAGATTAGGTCACATCAATCTAAATAGGATCAAAGGCGGCTAAGAATGGGCGTTGGGTAATCTCACGATTCTCGTTCGATCTGCGAATCTGTATAGAAGGAAAGATGTCGACGGACCGCTTCAAAACAAAGGGTTATAGAGCCAAAGAAGTGTTGGAGCTAGT
Source organism: Salvia rosmarinus (assembly GCA_036937905.1). Taxonomy (NCBI): domain Eukaryota; kingdom Viridiplantae; phylum Streptophyta; class Magnoliopsida; order Lamiales; family Lamiaceae; genus Salvia; species Salvia rosmarinus. The sequence continues at coordinate 110,435,776 of CM072819.1, forward strand.
CCATTCGACCTTTGTGGACCGATGTCCACAAGCTCGTGGAGAATGCAGTATTTTGTCACTTTCATTGACGATTACTCAAGGTGCGGATCGTATACCGCCTCACGCGCAAGTCCGAATGCTTTGAGAAATTCAAAGAGTTTAAGGCGGAAGTGGAGCGAAGCTTGGTAAAAGTATCAAATTCTTTGCGATCGATCGCGGTGGAGAATACCTCGAACGAGTTTATGGACTATTTAGTGCGGTGTGGGATTACCTCATTTCGCTACAAGGCACACCACAACAAAATGGTGTGTCGAGGCGAAGAAATAAGACTCTTTTGAAATGGTTAGATCAATGATGAGTTTGCAACTTTGCCTATTTCGTTCGGGGTATGCCTTAGAAAGCGGCGCATACTTGCTAAATCTAGTACCGTCAGTCGATCGAAAAGACCCTTTCGAGTTGTGGTTTGGTAAGAAACCTAGTTTAAACCACATAAGGATATGGGGCGATCCGGCACGTGTCTTGAACAAGAAGGGCGACAAGTTGGAGGCTAGATCCGGCGCAAAGGCTGTTTATTGGCTATCATAGAGGAGCGAAGGTGGTTTATTCTATAGTCGTAAGGATCGAATGTCATTATTAGCACTAATGCCGATTCTTAGAAGATGATTATATGACAAACCATAAATCCAAAGTTGAAATCATTCTTCAAGAATTAGAAGATGATCGTATTCCACCACCGATTAGGCCAAAGGTGCGAGATGTCGAGTCTAGTGGGAGGATCGACACGGATACTTCAAGAAATTGAAGTGGGTCGAGTTCCACCGGAGATACCGATCGTATGTTGGTACCTACCCACAAGTTGTGCAAGATAGAGAATCACAAATTCTCGCACCCACCGTTGCCATTGTGCGATGGCGCCTCGTCGTAGTGGGAGGTTGTTCGTCAACCCGAGCGATTCATGTTCGTGGGTGAATCTTGGTTTAGTCCCGGAAGCGAGCGAGCAATAATCGACCCATGGACGACAAATGACGATACAAGACATTGATGCAAGATCATGGCACACCACTATGGACTTAGAAATTGAGTCCATAATGACTATGGATGTATACGAAAGACACCTCTACCGGATGGCGAGGAAGCCGTAGGTAGTAAGTGGGTATCTGAGAGGAAGAGCGATTGAGACGGAGAGGTTTCGACTTTTAAAGCCGAGGCTTGTGGCGAAAGGGTACACTCAGTTGAGGGCATCGATTTCGATGAGACCTTTTCGCTTTAGCAATGCTCAAGTCCATCGAAATTCTTCGGCCATAGCAGCCCACTGAACTTGAGGTTTGGCAAATGGATGAAAATCGCTTTTCTAAGCGGTTACCTTGAGGAAGGTAGAGACATTTATATGCGACAAAGAAGGTTATGTGGTGAAGAGTGAAGAGCATCTAGTATGGAAGCTTAAGAAGTCTATTTATGGGCTTAAGCAAGCCTCACGATCCGGAACTTATGCTTTGACGAGGTGGTAAAGTCCTTGGATTTACCCAGTTGCCTAGCGAGAGTTGTGTGTATCGTTTAGATGTCAGCGGTGATGTGGTATTTCTTGCACTTTATGTAGATGACATTCTTCTAGTTGGCAACAATGTGAAGTTGTTATCGGGCGTAAAGAGTTGGTTATCCGATCGGTTTCAAATGAAAGACTTAGGAGATGCGTACATTCTTGGGATCAAGGTTTACCGAGATCGCAAGAGAAAAATGTTGAGCTTATCTCGGGCGTCTTACATTGATCTTGTGATTACTCGTTTTAGTATGCGAGACCGCCAAGAAAGGTTGCTACCTTTCGGACATGGCGTTCCTTTATCTAAGAGCGATCACCTATGTTACGCAAAGGAGATAGAGGAAATGAGACAAGTTCCTTATGCTTCCGCCGTATGAAGTGTCATGTACGCAATGCTATGTACGAGGCCCGATATACGCTATGCGATAGGCATAGTAGCTAGATATCGATCGACCTGGACAAGCTCATTGGTGCAATAAGCATATACTCAAGTACACGAAAAGGACTCGAGATTATAATTTGGTTTACTATGCGAGATAGTCTAATGCCTTTGGGTTATACAGACTCGATTTCCAAGCTGACCGTGATGAGAAAAAGTCTACCTCAGGCTATGTGTTTACCTTGGGAGGTGGAGCCGTATCCTGGCGGAGTGCAAAGCAGCGATGCATTGCGGACTCTACCATGGAAGCCGAATATGTAGCCGCTTCGGAGGCTGCTAAGGAGGCTGTATGGTTCAAGAACTACCTCATGGATCTAGGTGTGGTACCTGGTTTGCCCAAGAGTATCATAGTTTACTGTGATAACTCAGGTGCAGTGGCAAACTCGAAGGAACCACGGACCCACGGCGACCAAACACATAGAGAGAAAGTACCATGTCATACGAAAAATCGTGAGGCGAGGGGCGTCTTGATTGAAAAGATTGATCTGACGGATAACCTAGCGGATCCATTCACAAAGAGCTCGCCGCAAAAGTCTGAAGTGAGCGTTCGAGGACTTGGATTGCGCTTGAGGCACCCACTTAGAAAGGAAACTTTTGTATAAGTGGGAGAAGCAAAGTGATGGTTTTGTTTGTAATAGCTAGTAGAGACACATTGTATACTAAAGTTTGCTTTAGTATAAGTGAGAGATTGTTGGATTTGTATCTTGAAAGCGTTTTGGTTGAGCTTGTATACAATGTTTCTGTTACCACTATTACAATCTCTATCTGAATTGAATACTTGATTGCATATATCCGAGTCCCCTTATCTCATATATAAGTTAGATCATCGAGGTGTAGAAGATCACGAAGTGCGTATGGTTGGTCAAGCTTAATGAGATATAAAAGGATCACTGGTGAGACAACTTGAGGACGAGTTGTCGGTATAAGCTGCATGTGTAGATAAGAAGTGACTTGACTTGGTTGCTTCTCTGTCTTTGATGCGTCTCGGCGTATTGATGGATCACAGTGAGATGAGTTCTTCTATCCGACCGTCGTGAAGAACCAAGATCTCGGTGACTTACGAAGATCTAAACCTTGATAAGGTATTAGGTGAGTATGAGTTCTTGACCATCACTTTGACTTGTTATGGGAGAGGTTATATGTTCTAACCCAATATTCTCGCATCTTGGGTGGTGGCGGTGCTTGTATGTCATGCTAGTTATTTGTATCAGTCACCGTATCCGTTTAGGATGATGGCGTCCCTTAAGGAGCTCAAAGGTTTATTGTACTAAACCCTGCGGGTTGAGTTAGCTCAAGTACAATAATAAGGTTGAGTGGTACTACTTAAGGAATTAAAGATATTAATTATTTTAAGCAATGAGTGCTCTAAATAATTAATGGACGTCGATATCTTAAATACGGGATTCGTAATGTCTAAGTGCAAGCTCGACTCACCTTCCGGTAATAAAGGGTAAGTCGACATTTATTCTCTAGTGGCATGAATAAATGTTTATAAATTAATTTATGTTCTGGGCTGAACATAAGATAATTAATTTATTTGAGGCCCATCTTTATTCCTTGCATTTGATCCCTGGGCTGGCCCATCCAGGCCCGTTGCTTAGGAAGAAAATCGGCGCCTATTATGCTCTCTAAGGATGTGATTTTATTCTCTTTATCCATAAGGATATTATTATATTTATGGATATGCATGGATCCTTTCCTAATGAGATTATGGTAATGCATTATAAATATAAGGTAAGAGATAAGATCAAAGCTAATCCTCACTTATCATATAGCATAATTTTCGAGAATTTCCAAGTATGCTTGGGAGAGAATTTTCGAAAACTCAAGAGAGAAATAGGGTGATTTTCTGTAGCATTCTCCATAGATCGTCCTCACTCGGCGTTGGAGATTGGGCGATCGGGATCTGATCCGAGAAGATCAAAGCACGAGTCTCGATCCGTTCATCCGTTCATCCCCAGCAGTTCAAAGGTAAACACGAAAACCCTACGTGTTGCAATTAATTATATAGACGCATGCTAGGAATATAATCAATGTATGGTGAATTAAACATCCAAGATAGATCCTCGGGAGAGGGTCAAAATCAGATTTCCCTACACGCAGCTCTACCGAGTCCGAGTATCGAGCTCTAGCCGACGCAGCTGTTGAAGTCGTATGGGTTCAGTCTCTTTTGCGTGAACTTGGTCTCCCAGTTGTTCACAAGCCTGTCATTTGGTGTGACAATAAGAGTGCCGCAGCCATTGCCTTGAATCCGGTCTATCATGCTCAGACCAAACACATTGAAATTGACACTCATTTTGTACGTGACAAAGTGCTTAAGAAGGAGTTGGACGTTCATTATGTCTCCACCGATGATCAGGTTGCTGACATTCTCACAAAACCTGTCTCAGCCATTCGCCTTGATCACTTGTTGCAAAAACTTCCGCTTGAAAAAGGGTAGCTCGAGTTCAGTCGGGGTTGTATTAGAATCTTCTGTATATGCTTATGTGCATGCTCAGTTACGTAGGTGGTTAGTTTGTTAGAAAGAGTTGTTAGTCTGTTAATGTAATCGTTAGGTTGTTACTGAGCTCAATGCAAGTCATTCTTTGTAAATGTAATGTTAATTATTCCTTGTATACCTTCCTCTATAAAAGGAAAGGAAAGATGATCAATACACAGTTTTCCATTTCAATCTTCTTCTCTCTTTCTGCATGTATTCAATACTCTAACATATATAATCAGGTAAAATCAAGGTACATGAAAAATGATTAGATGAATGTGATTACAGCTACACCTAATAAACTGGAGTACAAAACAGATCGAGGTACAAGCATGATTATCTGCTAAATATAGATAATTAATGCTAATGACGCACCTAGTGAGATACACGATATAGGAGGTAAAACATGATTATGTGTTTAGTATACATAATTAACTAGTTAATCAAGTATTCCCAGTGTCGAACCCTACCTCGCGGAAGTCATAGACGTCATTATCAGGATCAGGCGACTTCCGAATGAAAAAATCGCAATCCAACAAACAAATCTTATGAAACTCATCTTCGTTTATCCGATAATCCACGATTTTCTCCAAGTCCCATCCCTGAATCGACACAAAACTCTTGTGTAATGATCCGGCTTCCGGATTAACGACCGACCCATATACCAACACGAATCTTTTCAGTGTATTTTATCCTCATTCACATACTCCCTGATAAAACTTTTCAAATAAATAAATAACACATATCAAATCTTTTAAGCTCTCCTCAAATATGTTGTCCCATATTTGCATATTCTAAAAATCCCGTTTATTCCGGTGCATTTCATTAATTCATATAGAGTCGCTTTGAAGCCTTAATCGAAGCTGCTCCTTGTCAATGCCTACGATCACTCCATACTTCTACCCCGAACATTACACTTGCTGTGCACCATCGCAATTTCTTCCTCCCCGCCGTTGCCGGCGACGGCTATATCGTAATCGACGTCTAAGTCCTTATTGTTGACCTCCTCGATATCGTCGTCGTGCATATCTATTAGAACCGTTTTTGTTATTTGTTTGTTGCAGTTGTTACAAGTCTGTTAGATGTTAGTTAGATTGTTAGATGACGTGGAAATTTGTTAGATAAGTTACCACTCTTTGTAAATGTGTATATAAAGAATCCGAAGATGAAATACAAAGTAGCTTTTCCTTCATAATCTGCATGGCTTCGTTTCTGTCAAACATGGTATCAGAGCCATGAATTTTCTTTTCTAAATCTGCTCCAGATCTTCTTCTTCTTTTCATCAAAATCTGTTTCTTCTTCGGTATATCCATGGAGTCTTCCCTGTCGTCGTCACCACACCTTCCTTCCATGCATCCAATAAACCTAAAGCTCGACCGCACAAACTACAATTTATGGAAAATCCAAGTGCTAGCTACCGCTCGTGCATATGGATTTGAAGATATCCTTCTTCAACAACCTCCAAATTCTCAAATTATGGAGTCTTCATCATAAATCGCAACTCGAGATTCTACATATCTCGCATGGTTGAGCGTTATCGTTCATGTTTAGGCGGCTTCGCTTCAATATCTCCTCCTATGATGAACTATATTGGCGGATGTTCAGCTGCGGCTCAAGTATGGGATATTTTCAAACTCTATTTCACTCTCGATCAAAAGCTAGATCCATGCAACTTCGACATCAACTCCAAGTTTTGAAGAAAGGCGATGTGTGTATTGATGAATATATCTTCAAATTTCGTGAGATATCGGATCAAGCTGTACAATATTGGTCAATCAATATCGAAGTTGATCTTATTTCCTACATTCTTCAAGGATTAGGATCTGAATTTGAGAGCATCAATGTCTACTCTCATCAAAATGTGAAGACATGTCTTTGCATGAAGTTGGTTGCCCGCAAACTCATGAACTTCGCTTACAAAATCGGTGACTCTGATTGCTAATTTGGCTTTTCAACCACGTGCCAATCTTGTCATCACCATCTCATGGATATCATCGTGGTCGTGGAAGTTTTCGAGGCCGAGGATCGGCCGTGGAAGATTTGGAGATCGCTATCAAAATGGAAATAAGCTTATTTGCCGCCTATGTGGTAAAGCTAATCATGTAGCTTACAAATGTTTTAAGAGGTTTGATGTGCATTTCATTGGTCCAAAAATATGTCTTCCATGTCCATGTCGACCTCAAGCAAATGTGATTACAAATCACTCCATTGAAACTCATCCTCCAAATCGGCCTCATACTCCTTATTCTCCACATCAAAACTCTTCTCTACAGAAAATCGAGCAGCTCAAGGTGTACAATGCATCCTCGGCAATCCAATCTCAAGCTAATCCTAATGTCTACACTGCCACTGCCGCCACTCATTCTCAAGCCACCTCGGATGGTACTTAGACTCCGGGGCATCCGCTCATGTCACTGCTAATTTAGGAAACCTTCAACTTCATTCTCCATATCATGGAAACGACACTCTTACTGTAGGTAATGGCTCGCAACTTTCTATCTCTTATATTGGTTCATCATCCTTCTTATGTCAAAATTGCATCAAACCTATTCGCTCCAAAATATTACATTTGTTCCTAACATTACAAAAAGTTTGCTAAGTATTTCAAAATTCACATGCGATAACAATGTGTATCTTGAATTTCACTCAAACATTTGTTTTGTCAAGGACAAACTTACGAACCAAGTTCTGCTGGAGGGTACTCTTAGAGAAGGACTCTATCATCTGGATCTTACGAGGGTGAAGCCATCTGTTTGACTAATAAAATAGCTCAACCACTAATTCCTCAACTCGCCTCAATGTTCAATCTCATCTGATTTTTACATTTGGCATTCTAGATTAGGGCACCCGTGTAATAAGGTTCTTAGTACTACTCTTAAGGCTATGAAACTGCCTTCGAATTTGTCTACTTTACAATTCTGTAATGCATGTGCTGTAGGCAAGATTCACTCAATAAATTTTCCTTCACAAAACATCAAAACCACAGCTCATTTCAGCTTATTCATACAGATGTTTGGGGTCCGAGCTCTACACCCTCTATTGATGGATTCAAGTACTACGTTCATTTTGTGGATGACTACACTAGGTTTACTTGGATTTTTCCTCTATTTGCAAAATCTGAAGTCACTAGCACTTTCAAAAACTTCATCTCCTTCCTTGAACGTCAGTTTGATACTAAAATAAAGGTGGTACAATCGGATTGGGGAGGTGAATATAGGCCTTTACAACCTATTCTTGCATCTCTAGGCATTGAATTTAGGCATCCATGCCCCCATACCCATCAACAAAACGGAAGGTCTGAAAGAAAGCATAGGCATATTAGTGAACTTAGCTTAACTCTTCTCGCAGCAGCTTCTCTTCCTCAAAAATTTTGGTGGGATGCGTTTGTCACGGCAGTCTATCTGATAAATAGACTGCCCACACCTTCACTTCAGAATATCTCTCCTTTTCAGGCTCTATTCCACACCTTACTTGATTACAAGTTTCTCAAAACTTTTGGGTGCAGCTGCTTTCCATACCTACGCCCATATAATTCATCTAAACTGCAGTTTAGGTCCTCAAAATGTCTTTTTATTGGGTATAGTCCTAAGCACAAGGGGTATAGCCGTTTACATCCATCTGGTAGGTTATATATAGCTAGAACAATTGTTTTTAATGAAAAAGAATTTCCCTATTCTCAGCTATTCAATACAGCCTATACTCAGGACACTACTCTCATATCCTCTCCACTGTTCACTCCACCTTTATTACCTAATCCAACACCCGTGATCTCTGCTTCCACATCCCCACAGTCTTCTCCTACTCCTAGCAATCACTCTAGTTCACCTCAATTACATTCTTGCTCTCAGCCTCAACACTCACCAAGTACAGAACACTCCTCTCATGCTCCAAATAATCTTGCTGACACTAACTCTTCACTAGGCAGCTCACAAAATCGCATTCATGGGTCAGTCTCTTCCTCTCAGTCTCATTCATCAAATCCTCATCCTATCGTCTCCAACACTCATCCGATGGCCACAAGATCTAAGTGTGGGATCTTTAAGCCAAAAGTCTACATTTCCATATCTTCTATATCCCCCACTACTTTACTACATTCTGCCAACATCTCTACCTCTGAATCGCATATCAAACCTTTAAAAATAACTGAACCTCTCTCTGATGAAGCTGCTCTCAAACATCCTCTCTGGTATAAAGCTATGGCTGATGAGATTGAAGCCATAAAGCTTAAAGATACATGGGACATTATTCCTCCATCATCCACGATGAACCCGATTGACTGCAAATGGGTGTACCGAGTACAACTTCGAGCTGATGACACTCTCGATAAGCTAAAAGCTCGTTTGGTTGCTAAGGGATTCCAACAGTTAGCTGGTTTGGATTTTTTGAAAACTTTCAGTCCAGTTGTGAAGCCAGTTTCTGTGTGTTTGCTTTTCTCATTGGCAGCCACATATAAGTGGGATATTCAGCATATTGATATCAATAATGCTTTCCTAAATGACTACCTTGATCGTCCTGTTTACATGAAACAACCACCGGGGTTTGAAGATTCAAATCACCCCAACTGGTTGTGCAGACTGAAGAAATCATTGTACGGTTTAAAACAGGCTCCTCGAGCTTGGTACGACAGGTTGAAGAACCATCTCATTCAGTTTGGCTTCACATACTCCATCTCTGATCACTCCTTCTTCTACATGAGAAATGCTGGAAAACTTCTACTAGTGTTACTTTATGTGGATGACATTTTGATTACAGGAGCATCCTTGTGAGTCGTTTTATTAAAACTCTTTCAGATGTTTTTGCTTTGAAAACCTTAGGCAGCGTCAATTTTTTCTTAGGTATTGAAGTGTCTCGAAAAAATCAGTCTTTTATTCTTTCCCAAACAAAATACATTCGTGATCTTCTTTGTAAAACAAATTTACTTGATTGCAAACCACAGCTTTCTCCTTATGATTATGGTTTAAAACTTTTTAAAGCTGATAGTCCTCGTTTTTCTGAGCCCACTCTCTATCGCAGCGTGATTGGTGCGCTTCAATATTTAACTATTACTAGACCAGACATCTCCTTTTTGGTGAATAGCTTAGTCAGTTCATGCAAGATCATCTGAGCGTCAATGGAGGGCATGCAAGAGGCTTCTTCGATATCTCAAAGGATCTCTTCATCATGTCTTGATTCGCTCATCACCATCGCTACTCTCACCGATTACTCGATCTTGTTGGGTCGGATCTATTGATGATAGGAAATCTACCGGGGGCTATTTTGTATTCTTGGGCAACAATCTTCTCTCATGGAGTTCGAAGAAACAAAGCGTCGTGTCTCGTAGTTCGATATAAGCTGAGTATCGGTCTCTTGTCGATACCTCTATGGAGGTTATCTGGATATCCTCTTCTTCATGAAATTGGCTACACGCCTCAACCTCCTGTTCTCGGTGTGACAATCAAAGCGCAGCCATGGCATCAAATCAGACTTCATGCTCGACAAAACACATAGAAATCGATGTGCATTTCGTCCGTGACAAAGTTATCAAGAAAGAACTCGACGTTCGACATATTCCTTGACGGATCAGATTGATGATATTTTAACTAAGCCTGTTGCTATTTCATGCTTCACGTTTCTGGTTGATAAGCTTCCCTTTGTATATTCTTAGATATAATTTTTTTTGGTAGATCTTTGTTTGCGGGGGTTGTATTAGAACTGTTTCTGTTATTTGTTAGTTGCAGTTATTACAAGTATGTTAGATGTTCGTTAGATTGTTAGATGACGTGGAAAGTTGTTAGATAAGTTACCACTCTTTGTAAATGTGTATATAAAGAATCCGAAGATGAAATACAAAGTAGCTTTTCCTTCATAATCTGCATGGCTTCGTTTCTGTCAAACAATATCGTAGTTATCTGGACCTCCGCCGTCGGCGTCCCCATCGTCGGCCCGGGCACAAAAGTCCGGTCTGGAAGATATGGGTCGGGCCATTGGTAGAAAGCAGAAAATCTTGTTCTTTGGGATGAAAAGCGGCCGGGCGGTGCGGACATTCACTAGAAACAGGGGTGTGAGGAGGAGAGCGGGGCGTTGATGGCGGCGTCGCGGTGGAAGCTACGCTTTGCGGAGGTTGGGAGTGGGGGAGGGAAAGTGAAGAAGAGGATTAGATATTTAATTTATTTGTTTTAAATTGGTTAGATATATGGGTTATGCTATGGTAGTGTAACAGCCCGCCAACCCAAAGTACGGATTAGCAGGGACTGTTAATTTAAACGGAATTAAGTAACGAATAATGACATGGAACACTGAACGGTATGACATATATCGGGAATATCTCTGAAGTTTCAAGTGTTTGAGGTTTGACAAAAACATAACATACATATGACTTCATAATCTAGCAGCGGAAAACATGTGAAGTACACATGTGACGATGTGTATTCAAGTTCTACTATCGTTGACAAATGACCTGACTGCTCAACACTGCCCATCCCATCCATCATTTCAACGCGCATTTAAAACAAACATGCAGGGCTGAGTACAAATAATGCACTCAGTGGGCTCATTGCCAAAAACATTTTATCAACTTTTAATTACATCGCCCATAAGTAAAGCATAAGGGTTTTAATTGAAAATGCCTTATGCTTACTAAAACATTTCTCATTTTCTCAAAACATCGCTTGCAGCATTTTCTCTGTATGTATGATCCATATCACATTTCACATAATCGCTCATAACAGATCTCACGCCAGTAAGTAGGCCTCCTTCTGACGCCGTGACCGTCAAGATGTTGCTAACGGCTCACGGTCATATAGTGAATTGCGATCGATTAGATCCGTGGCCGTCAAGATGTTGCTATCGGCACACAATACTTCTATGGTGTACACCGGTCCGGTAGAATTTCGATCTAGCCGGGACCCGAATTCAACCTCCGTGCTAGGAATTTCGCATCAAGACAGACCGAATTCATTCTCGTGAAATGGGGGCGACCAACAATCAGATCTCTTTCTCATCGGTTGGGAACACCCAAGAATCAAGTCGGTTGGCGAACCAACAAATGATAGATTCATACACAAACGTAAACACTTTGGGCATGTAATCATCTCATAATCATTTCTCAGCAATGCGTAAATAAATACTTTTCATTTGCGTAAAGCAAGTAAATAAAGGGTTTTCGAATAAAGCCCACCGGTATCGTGGAGTCTTTCTATGGGCTCTCCTTTCTACGCCTCCGCTCAAACTCACGTTCCACCTTAACGTAAGAACTATTTTAGTATATCGGTCACGTCTTGATAGAGACGAACATTGTCTATAACGTCCTATGCATCAAATAAGGCTAACGTCGGACTTATTTTGATGTTTCCTAATCAAAATGATGTTGATTATGAAATCGCTCATTATATAAGAGATATTCTATCTCTTTAGCACATAATGTACGTTTTAATGTACTTACTTAACGTAAGTTACATTCTTACTAAACGTACTACGTCACATTGATCATGTATTATCGTATTTCGTACCCTTTGACCTTGGTCAACGTTTTTAGTCAACATTTTGACTTTGATCAACATTTTAGTCAACATTTTGACTAAAGTCAACATTTTGACTTTTTAATACTATATATGAAATTTTGTTATTTTATGTACAATGCTTGTTCTAAAAATTCCCATAAAATCATAATATGTCTAAAACATCATTTTAGATTATATTATGCAATTATACTTGATAAAATAAATTTATAACATTAATACTTATAACCTATAGTTTTCGGTTATTTTGAATTAATTATCTTAGACTTGTGCATAAATTCCTATAAATTCATATATCACACTATTTTATCATGTGATTAATAATATGTAATTACCTTGGTCAAATAAAAATTATACACCTTAGTATTATACTACATAGTTTTCGAAAGCTCTAATTAACTAAGTAAACATCTTCCAAAAATTCTAATTAATTCACATAACACATAATCATCTATAAGCATCCTTGCTATAACATAATTTTTATTAATTGTGAACTATTTATTAAAATTTACTATAGTCATATTTTCGAAAAACTTAGGTCAAAATAATTTTTAACAATTCCAATAAATTCATACAACACTATATTATGAATCTTCATCATCAATATGCTATAATATCATCAAGTCATGAATTATATCACAACATATTATTTTTCTAAAAATTTTCGGTAATCATAGACTTATATACTATAGTTTTCCAAAAATTCTACATAAAATCATATAAGCATATTTAATACCCTAGATCATTATTTCATGCTCAAATCAACAATTAAAAATCATAATCATCAACATATCATACTCACATATTTTTGGTCCACATATAGAATTTAATAACATGCTTAATTTTGTAATATAAGCTTAATAACATAGTATAGACATGATATCTAAACATTTTAGCACATAACTCATGATTTTCGAAAATCACATAAATGAATTAAGCTTATAACATGAATTGTAACGGATGAAATTCGAAAATTCTAGCATGTATACGAAGCTCGGGAGAATTCTAACCTTTTAATCGGTGTCGATCTTAAACAGTGAAGGTTTATTGATCTAAGATTTGGATTGAACTTTGATGAACTCTCCCAAAAATTCCTCCCTCATTTTCGGTACTAAGGGTTTCAAAATGGATGAATTGTTTGATCCCAAGTCTTATTTATAGAATTAATCCACTTGCCTATTAATAATTACCCAAAATGACAACTAATCCTTACTTTAATTTTGTCAAACATTTCGGCTATTCAAGTGGTAAGGAAGGACAAAATTTTATCTTATTCAAGCCTTATCAATATATCCTCTTATCACTTTAATTAATACACCTTTCCACAATTATTATAAAATTAAGAAATCACTACTTTATATCATATATGTAGGTGTCGGCACCCATAGGAAATAAAAGAGAAAAATTTCCTTTCATTGTTTTAGGTCAATTTGGCTATTCACGAGACAAAAATTCATAGTCCCTCATATCTTAATATGTATATATATCTCCTTATATATTATATTCATTCTATTATCCTTACCAGGAAAATCGAGAACTTCAACATTTAATTATACTACGTACATAGTTTCGGCTATGTTAAAACAAGGGAGAAAAATTCTCTTTTGTCTCATATCTATATACATGAATTAAGATGTCATTATCAAGGTATAATCCAATAATAATACCTTAGGGAAATATCAACTTTGAAAAGTCAAATATTATACACTTTGAAATTTCAACATGTTCACACCTTATTGTCAACAATTTCACCTACTAGCAAACAAAACCCATAGTTACTTGTTCAAATTGGTAACTACTACTACATTATCTCTAATTAAAATATTAACAACATAATCATAACCTCTAATTAATAGGATCAAGATATTTTTCATAATATCACATAAAATCACACACATTTTCGGCACCTTCTAGTACAATTCACAACCCACTTGTTTAATTCATGATAAACCTTATCTTATCCTTAATAATATCTCCATAACATAATTATCACATAACATTAACAATTGGATAAGAATTAAATCTAATTTCTCACATATACATATTTTCGAAAACAACATATAGCAATAATGCTATATGTTTTAATTTCTTGTAATAAATAGCTAATATATAGCTATGTGACATATTATAAGTCTTAGATGATGAATTACATCATAGAAAAATATTTAGAACAATTTTAGATCAGAAAACCCTAGTTTTGATAATTAGGGTTTTCAAAACTCTTAGCATTTGGTACATTTTTTTTCCTTAATTCTATAGCATTATTTTGATGGTAACTACTGCTCTTATATCATAAAATAATCATAGAAATTTGAATTTTATAATTCCATGATCATTTGACTGAGTTATCGAATTATCTCTAAACATAGACGTTTGAAACGTCTCTAAATTCTCATAATTAAATCATCTCTAAATATCCAAAATAAAGTTGTAACAACTTTATTTATTCCCATAATAATAAGGAATTTCGAATTTTAAGCATAAATGTTTAAAATACTGTAAAACTTAACTGTCGAATTTAACCGACGTTAGAACAATACGTTCAAAGGGATATCATAACTATATTCCTTAATTCATTAAGCATCAGTGAATATCACACAGAAATTATCAAGTTATGCTCAGTCAAAGTCGAGCATTGACTAATTAGGATTTTAATAATCGGGATTAATCTCTAAATTACGGTTTTAATTATCGTAATTAAGCATTTAAAACTGCGGGATATTACAGGTACGATTGAAAAACTGAACTAAAAGTGCACTCGTCTTTGAGCCTCTTATACCATGCCACGTTAGCATAACCTCTTGTCATCTTCGTTAACATTAGCAATTCCCAAATCATATATTCTCATCCTCGTCCTTGATTGAACGTCCTATTTTAAGAGTCGTATTCAGAAAATTATACTCCATTCGTCTCATCTAAAGTGTCCCATTTTTTGTGTACAGATATTTAGAAGAAAAATATAAAATAATTAAAGTATTAAAAAGTGGATAAAACTCACATTTTTGAAGGGATAATTATTTTCTAAAATAGAATGAAATATTTATAATGGAACAACAAAAAAGAAAAATAAGACATTTTAAATGGGATAGAGGGAATACAAAAGTTTTCATTTATGTGTTTTTGATTTTTTCCTACAATAATTAAAAATAAAGAAAATAAAATTACCAACTTCTTTAATATCATTTTGACATACAAAGATACTTATTCAAAAATTGAGAGAATTGTACTCCAATAATCCTCGACACCCCAAATTCTTAAGTTTTAATTTGTTAAAGGAATCTCATCTTTAAATCTTTAAATATATTAATATCATTATCATATCGATCTATATTAATGAGTTTGTAAATAACATACTAATTGAAAAAATTTAAAAATACTCCATCTGTCCGTTCCATTATTATTGACTCTTTTTTCTTTTTGGACTGTCCCATTAAGTTGATCCGTTTCTAAAAAAAGAAACAATTTTACACTAAAAAATATCTCAAAATTTGTATCATACACTACTTTACACACAAAGCATAATTCTTCTTAATCTACGTGGAAAAAAAAATGACATGAATATTGAGACAAAATAAGTACATAATAACATTGTCCTCTTTATTATCATATATTCATAATTTTGTAATATAATTTATTCACAATTTTTTTTGTAAATAATAAGTGTTTCGGAAAAAAAATATCAAGAATCCATGACACACTACTCAATTTCCAACATTATTTTCATTTTGTTCCCCATGGTATTTCACATATGAGTGGAACTAGGTAAATACAAGATTGATGTTCGAAATACCATAGTCGAATCGTATTTGAAATACTTATTCACTCCTTTGTTCAGATAATATGGGATGGGTAAGAATCTTTGGAAGTACAAAATACTAGCTCCATAAAAATTGAAATGCTTGAATTTTTTTAAAAATCTTTTCTTGGGATTGTTCATAACTTGGAATTGCAAATTATAACATTTTAATCTATTCCAAATAATTGATAGGATTTGAATTTGGAGTGATTTTAAAAATACTCAAACACAAAAGTAGAACTATAAAAAAGTGGGGATTTTCTGATGTCGGGACTCCGACATCAGAAAATCAATACCCTAAAAAAATTGTTAAAAGGGACCGAATAAAATATAAAAAAAACAAATAAATAAAATAAAAGAAATGGAAGAAAAAAGTGCAGAAAAAAAATGTAGTGGGAGGCTCAGATCTGTTAAGAGAAAAGAGGCAAAGAGTAACGCAACCACGCCATGGCTGCAAATCACCGGTTGCGTTGACACAAAGTCAAAACGCCGTCGGGTCCGCCAAGCCAAGATAAGGGTCGGATCCTCAATGCCCCGATCCATTAGCTCAGAAAGAAAAATAAACAATGGAAGAATCGTCACAGCCTCTTCACACATACAAAACAACCGTAGTACCCAAACCCGGACAAACCGAGAGCCGAACCGGATCTCAAGAAGTGATCAAACAGAAACAGCAGCAACAACGCAATGCTCATGTACATCTCTCTCTCTCTCTCTACATGTGTGTGTATATATATATATATAGGAGTTAGATCAAATTGAAACCATTTATCCTTTTCTAAAAGATAAAGGGCTGTTGGTTGTTGAATGGAGGAATCATCGGCGGACGGAGAGGGGCAACCACCCTCAGAGAAATCCCGTCTCTCCGTCGCCTCATTTCTTCATTTCTGAGCTAAAATGGATCTGTGAAATGGTGGAAGTGTTCTCTGCTGATTATATAGTCTGCGAATTTCCATATTTACCCTTGCTCGGGCTTCAATCTCGAATGCCAACTGGGCCGAGCTGGGCCACGCCCGAATGGGTCTGGAAGCAGGCTTGGCCATAGAAAGAAAGCCCAAACTTCTCAGCGCAGATTCTTTATTAAAAAAGAAAGTAAATTCGAGGAAGCCATTTACATAAGACCCTAATTTATTGTGTTTTTTCGGTACAGAACAGCTAGGCTAGCTGCAGGGTTTTGCCCCATGGTTTGGGTTTTCAGATTTTTTGTATATTTTATTTACCATATTAAATTATACAATCAGATCTATTTATTTTTCTCATTAATTTATTTTTCTAGCTTTAGATAAATATAGGATTTTGTTGCTAAATTTTACTCGATTCAGCTAAACTATAAGTAAAGAAAACCCATTATAATAAATAATAATTATTATTCAATGGTTGACCATAATAAAAGAAAAGTAAAATAAACTATAATTTATAAAAAATAAAAAATTAACATCTAAGAATATAGTTTTATAACATAAAATTGAAAAAGATTACAAATCATAATGTGAACTACATAAATTAATAAATAGAATATAAATTTATAGTTTTTAGTAGGTATCTGTCTGATTGGGTTAATAAAATATTTAATATATAAAAATAGAATCTTTTTAATTTCACCATACCTACTTATTCGGTTAAGCATATTTTCGAGATGGTTTCAATATAATTTGTCAGTTCAATCTATCAATTTTTTTTGCTCACCCTACATTTACCAATAATTTACCTTGGAACTAGATACTGGCCTTCTAGTGTTTGAAGTATATTTAAATGCTTGAAATTTAAAACTCATGAATGGACTCCAAATAATTGATGGATATTGAATACGGAATAATTAAAATTTAAAAATTCAATCACAAAACCTGAATTTAGGTTATCCATGATTAAAATTCAAACCTATAGACTACGTCTGTTCATTAGAATTTGTATCGGACGGCTACTGTGTTCATTTCAAATTTTGTTCAAAACGGATTCTTACTTCTACATTTTTGACAATTCTCAAATCATAAAATCACAAAAAATGACACTTCAGCTATCCCTAAAATTTGTTCATAAATTTTTTTTTATTATAACACTATTTATTTATATATTTTACAGATCATCATTAATTAATTTAATAATACGTTAATATAGGACTTACTCTATTAAAAAAAAAATCAACAACGTTTTAAAATCCGCAGCAAAAATATATTACGAAGGCGGATGAAGTATTAACATGTAAAAATAAAAATTTTGTGCGCATACTTCCCGAAACCTCCCCTGAAATTACATTTCTCCCAAATCGGATCTAACACGGTGAAATCAAAATTTATATGACAATCAAATCAAGACGTATTCGTGTATTGACATGCTTTTATCCCAAAAAGAAAACCCTACATAAAACACGAAATGCAAAGAAATCAAAGAACGAAAAAGTAAAAAAAAAGGCAGATGGAGGCTCAGATCTCTAAGAGAAAAGAGGCAAGAGAAAATCAACCCGCCATAGCTGCAATCAACGGTTGCGTTGCGACAAAAGTCACAACGCCGTCTGGGTCCGCCAAGCCAAGATACGGGTCGGATCCTCAATGCTCCGATCCATTAGCTCAGAAAGAAAAAAAAAGTGGTGGAAGAATCGTCATAGCCTCTTTATTCATACTTCAAAACCCTAGCACCCAAACCAGGATACATCGAGACCCGAACAGGGTCTCAAGCGGTAACCACAAAGCAACAACAGCAACAGCTGCAAATACTCATGTACATCTCTCTCTCTCTCTCTCTCTCTCTACATACACATATATAGATAGATATAGGGGGTGTTTGTTTCAAACAGAAACCATGTTCCAGGAATATATTTTTATTTTTCTTTTTGTAAGATAAAGGGCTGTTGGTTGTTGAATGGAAGAATCATCGGCGGCCGGAGAGGGGCAATCGCCCTTGGAGAAATCCCGTCTCTCCGTCGCCTCATTTCTTCATTTCTGAGCTAAAATTGATCTGCGAAATGGATAGAATCGTTCTGTGCTGATTATGTAGTCTCTAAATTTCCATATTTACACTTGCTCGGACATCGATTCGCGGTGTCCACTGGGCCGGGCTAGCACAGGCCCGGAAGCAATAAAGCCCAGTCTCAGCCCCGCTTCTTATTCATCACTAGTTCCCTTGCATTCTAGTTTCCAAGTTCTCCGTCAATTAAACGGAAAAAAAAAAGCAATTTAAATCAAGACATTTAAATAAGATACGATCAATCTGTCCAGGATTTTTTTGGGGACAGAAAAAAATACAGAAGAGCTGCTGTTTTTTTTGCCCATCGTTGGGTTTTCAGCTTTCTTTATCCGTTTTTATATTTTTATTTATCAAAATAAATTATCATATTCAATTTATGAGGCTTGGTGGACTTGGGCTTTGAAAAAGCCCAGTATAAACTCAATTAGCTACTAAAAGTTGGAATAATTATATGATTTGCTTTCTTTTATTTTCTTTCTTTCCCCCATCTTTGGTTTCTCCCATGGGTAATTGATTTCTTCATAGGGTCAAATTGAGGGAATTAGGTTATGGAAAATAGCGTAACAGTGAAAATCATTGTTCAATTTGGAGTTGAAAAGATCTTGATTTTACATGTCAAATTAAGGGGGGGTTTGACTAAGCTTATTTTAAAGGGTTTATAAGTTCTAAGAGCTTATAAGATGTTTCAAAAACTTATAAGACATAATTTCGCAAGAGCTTATAAGTTGTCAATTTGTTTGGATAATTGAACTTATAAGCTAGAGAAAGAATCGTGAGTTAGAGAGAGAAAATCATAATTAAAGAGATGAGAAAGAATCATGAATTAGAGAGAGGAAATCATAATTAGAGAGATAAAGTTGATCAAATGTGAAGTCTATAATGTATATATAGAAAATAACGAATCATAGTAAAGTTATTTTGAAAAATTCATTGTTACTTATAAGCTTATAAAAAATAAGTTGGGGTTGATCTACTTATTTTTAGGAGAGTTTATAAGCTATTGGAATTTATTTTCACAACTTATAAGTTGTTTATGAGTTTATTTTACCAAATATTTTGCATGAGTTTATAAATTTCTAAATAGTTTATAAGTTGTTTTGAATAGCTTATAAGCTTAATTAAACACCCACTACGTATTTATTAAAAATGGTTTTGATGTCAAATCATGCCTTTAAAATTCAATATACTATCGGAATAATTGTTTTCCAAGTTATCAGATATAAATCACATTTAAAATTGAATTCTAATAAGTAGTCGTGTACTTTATAAATCTTCTAAGCTCTAACGTTTCACTTCTCCGACCTTTCAAGTAATAAGTAGCCACTAATGTTACAAAAGTTCCCTTATCTTTTAAAACATGTCGTATCTTGTATTTCATTTCAATAGATTATATGTGTATATTAGGTAACGCACTCAATCTTTCTATGTTTAAACACTAATTTTAGAATTATAAATAAGATGAAACAGTTCTAGAATCATGAAATGTAATAGTAAGATTTTGCAACATATGATCGGATCCATATATTTCCTTAACATTAGAGACAAAAAGAAGAAGGTTATACCCTACCAATCTTCTTCACAAACCATTCACAAGGAAGAGCGATAGCCTCCCACAAAGCCTTTTGCTTTGGGGACTCAATCTCACATCTCACTCCCCCCCCCCCCCCCTAACAATAAAATTACAAAAGAAATTGAAAAAAGAAAAGAAAATGAAAAAGCAAACACTCCATAAATCAAAGTTACATGCAAATTGATCACCATCTAAACTGCTCTCACAGCATTAAATCTTGGCTCCTTAGGTAGAAACTTCTGCTCAACATAAACTGACATGTAGTCTCCAAATAGAAACTTAGGATACTTAGCTACTGCCTCCTCGTCCACGGCCATAGCTGCGGCCGCCGCCTCCTTCTCAGCCGCCACCAGCTCCGGAGCAGGCTCGATGGTGGCCTTGTACGACGGGTTGAAGAAAGAGGCAACGGACCTCCGGTTCCCATCGGGCCGGGCCAGGACCCGGTGCCACACACTCTTGTACCTCCCATTGCTCAACACCTCAATCTGGTCGCCAGTGTTGATCACAATGGCATTCTTGATGGGCTGCACATCTATCCACACCCCATCTTTCAAGATTTGGAGGCCACCCACCTCATCATCTTGGAAGAGGAGGATCACCCCCCCGGCATCCGTGTGGGCCCGGAGCCCGTTCACCCTGTCAGGGTGGGGGCAGGGGGGGTAGTGGCTCACCTTGGTGCCGAAGAAGGCGGTATCTCCACCATCCAAGGCCTTGTTAATGTAGCCCCTTTCTAACCCTAGATTCTCATCCATGACTTCCATCACTTCGATTGCTAGCTTCTTCAGCTCAACTCTGTATTCCTTCATTGTCTCCCTGTTGTTGAGGTTAGGACATTGGTTAGTTTTTTCTGTTTTAATCTATTATGCATGCACATGTTTTGTTGTCAGTTTTTTGTTTTCCTACATTGGTAATAGGAGGCAGGGTTTAGTAGTTTATGGCCTTTTATTCCAGTTGTCTTGTCCCAACATGCATGGGTGCAACAGACTGACTCATCATCATGACTCTAATATCCTATTTCATTGGCCGTTGGACTTGCCATTTTGCCCATTTGTCACGTATTCCAAAATTAATTGACTGGTACAGTACATGTACATATATGATACAACTGCCCCATTATTATATTATCAATGCATGTCATGATGCAAAGGGATTGAAAATGGGATCTTACCTGAATCCTGGGGTCCTTGATGGCCACTCATCACTATTCTCGTCAGAGAGGAGGAAGACCTCCTCCCAATCGACATTCTCAATTCTCCCATCACTCTTCTTCTCCATCAGCTCATTCAGCAGTTGAACCGGTTTCGAGTTCTTGAAACCGGGCTCTCGCTCCATCCGGTAGCACTCCGACGCCACCTTCTTCACCCGGTCCAGAAGCTCCTCGGAGATCCCATGGTTGATCAACTGTCAAAAATATAAATAAAAAAATCATTACATCATTCCAAAAACATCAAACGTGAAACATACTTTGCTGCTAAATATTGTTTTAACTACCTGAAAGAATCCCCACTCCTCACAGCAAGTGGCAATCTGAGCCAGAGTTTTGGCCCTCTCTTCTCCGTTGAGCTTCGAGAAATCGATCACCGGAATCGCCATCAGAGTTGTGATTTCAAGAACACTCTCTCTCAAATACACTTATTGCCACTCAACCAATGTGTGCTTAAAGAAGTAAACCTTGACGCCTATTTATATAGAGGCAATATCTTAACCTCCAACTTGGATGTCAACTTCGCACACACATATACACGTAATTAGTGCGTATAAATAAATATAATAAATATATATATGTATAAAATGATTAACAGCCGTTGAAGGAAGGAATGGACGGTGACAAAATGTCAAAGAAAGCTCACAAGGTCAAGGTGTTGATGATCCGACATTTGCTAATTGCTGTTCCAAAACAGAAGGTTTCTCCCTCATCAGGTAATTAATCATCATCATCATCATTAATAATTAATCTACGCTTTTAACTTAAGCAGAAGCACGATTCGCCACATGGCAGGATGAATACCTTAATTAATTGTATTATTGCTAATTAATCTCGAACACGCTAGTAATTGTGTTGCTTGTTTTCCTGATACAACTGTCATGTTTTCTAACTGTCGACTTGAAAAAATATCTCAACTTCTTTAATCATTTCATCTTTTAGTTGTGGTGACATTTTTTTTTGTTTTTTTATCGTTAATGTTTAATCGTTTGATCGATAATTTTCACGAGCGTACGTGGTAACTTCTTAATTTAGAAATTCGGAATTGCTGTACATGGTTTTTGAACCAGTCTGTCACCACATGCAGACGTTTTGGATCTTTTATTTAATTAATACAATCTAATATTATTCCTCATTATATAAATTTTACATTGCATGCAGTCATATGAAATGTTATCTAGATGCAGAAGCAGCATGATTAGAATGGGCAAATTTGTTGGTGATTTTTTTGATTGCTCAGCTCGCATGTTGAAAAATTTCGCCAACGCTTTTAAGATCGATCGAGCAATTCAGAACATATCTACGAGAATAACGTTCTAGGTAGGGGCGAAGCCAGAAATGTAACTTGGAGGGGGTAAGGTAAAAAAAATCAATTACAAAAGTACTAATACAAAAAAAAAAATTGAAAAAATCAAAATCATACTCAGGGGTGAGCATTCGGATTTCGGTTCTGATTTTTGCCTAATCCGAACTGATCCGAAAATTCGAATTTTGAGAGAAAAACAATCCAATCAAACCGAATATCCGAAAATCCGAAATCCGAAAATTTTATAAAAATATTCGAACCGAACCGAAAAATCCTAAACTAAAAAAAATCTGAAAATCCGAAATCAATTTTTGTTAATTCTTATATATATTTATATTAGATTTTAAAATATTTAAATAAAATATTATTATTATATATAAATTATATATAATTCGGATTTTTTCGGATTAAAAAAATCCAATCCGATCCGATCCGAAAATCCAAATTTTGAAAACTGACAATCCGATTCGAACCGAATTTAAATTTCGGTTTGGTTTGGATCGGATATTCGGATTTCGGGTATTTTGCTCACCCCTAAATCATAATATAAAAAAAAATGCTAAGGGGTGCTTGAGATCACCCCAGCTCCCCCTAACTCCGCCATTGGTTCTAGGTGTAAGGCACTCAGAGGCAGGGTGTCTTTTTCTTTTATCTAAAACTTATTGAGTAATTAGGTTTAATATTACATGCGACATTTTTACAACTCATAAGATATTATTTATGCTTTTTTCAAATGAGTTGTTTAAATTTCCACATTAAAAAAAGGTTAGGAAGTCTTATAGATGTTAGTAATGAGAAAAAAAAAAGTTAAAATTGGAAAGATGTGTTAAATGCAAAATTACTGTACACTTTGTAATCTTAATTGAAAAATATAATATCATATTTATAAACTCAGAAATACTCTCTAAACGAAATAATCATAGATCTGAATGCATTTGACTTAATATTCAAATGTGTGCTCCCTAACACCGTTCATAGAGTTGACTCTCAACTATTTTCTTTTAAATTAATTTCCTTGCATTTGACTTTGTAACACATGCTTAAGATGAGATGAGATAAATAATTAATACGCACTTATTTGTAGGCATAATTTGCGGGTTAAGGAAACAGGACTCTGTGATTAAACAAAGGTAAAATTCGAGATAAACGAAATTAACTACTTTTGTAACATATATAATAGTTAAATATTGGTAGTTATTGATCTGTAATTAAATTGAACAAGCTCTGTTGTACGAATCGTGGGCTTCTGATCTGGATACTCATTGTTAGAATATAGAACACATTTATAGCTGTTACAGGTAATCCTGACGGTTCGATTAACAACATTAGTATTAGTCCAAAATGAAACATATATAATCATTTAAAAGCTATTGTGGTACTATTTTTTAGTTTTTAATTAAATCCCAACCTTTCTAGCTGATTTGCAAATGAAACCTAATTTTAGAATGTTGCAATAATGGCACAATTTTTCGATTTGTAGTAAACTTGTATGTAGTAATTTTTGCGTGAGATTGAAGTTGGCATTTGGGCGATCATTTGACATCGAAACTCAAACCGATTAAGGATTTTGAAACTTGTTGTCTGGATTGTCATCCCGTGTTGTCGGTTTTGTTATCAAGCCTCCGACAGATAAGTAAATGAGTTGAGAGTTGGTGAATTGTAGTTACAACTTTCCGGCAGTTCAAATTACAATTCGAACATTTGATGACAAAACTGACAACACATAAGGAACATCTAGTTAATGAGTTTCAAAAGTTTTCAATCATCTAGTTAATGAGTTTCAAAAGTTTTCAATCAATTTTGACTGTAGACATTGAATGAGTTTTTAAAACTATTGCAGAAAGTTAGAAGATGCATATTGTAATTAGGGCTAATTTGCAAGTTCGAGACTATGATTTAATTAGCGAAACTCTTTATATACAAATAAAAATTAGTATACTAATCATCGAAGCTTCATATAATATTTCTTGAAAAGAAAGGAGTTTATACGAAAACAAAATGAATAAATATTATTTTTCTTTAAATTGAACTGGATGGAAATTAAATCTTGAGTTAATGCATGCATGATGAGCATGAACCCCTCTAATATTATTTTATTGAAACCATAGCTTTCGTGCCACCTTGCATGATATAGACCAAAAATATTGTTTAGTACGTAAAGGTACATCCACGCGGGTCCGCGACAATGATTTATTATTATTGTTATCGCTGATTGTATTTTATTTATCGTTGACTCATACATTTTAATTAATAGAGGGAGAAGGTGTGTGATGGGGTGTAATGCATGAGTTATTGAGCATTAGCTAAGCCAAAACTATAAACTTCGATGTATGCTATACTTGATTTTTTCTTTTAAGTTGGTAGGATTTACACTAAATGAAACCATAATTAGGTGTGATGAAAAGGGTTTGCTTGATTATGTATTTGATGTATGTATATAACATTGCAAAGTTCATACTCTCTTCGACTCATTATTGTTGGTTCGTTTTTCTTTTCCGGTCATTATTATTGTTGACTCATTCTAAAAAATGAATTATTTTACATAGAAAAATGACTCGAATTTCGTTAACCACGTTACTTTACACACTAAAACACAATCCATTTTACATGCCCAAAAGTTTTGAGCTAAAAATATTGTGATGGATGGAATATTAGATACTATATTTGTTATGTGTTTATATAATACTCCCTTCGTTCGTTTTTAAGTATCCCATGCCGTCAAATTGTACAAAATAAGAAAATAAAAAAAATACTTTTATAATCTTATTAATTATCATAATAAATGTATATACACAATTAATTATCAAAATCCAATAATATTAAATAAGGGTAAAATAACAAATTAATCACAAATTTACTCTTAAATTGAGAACTAGGACGCTTAGTAAAAAATATCTAAAAATATCAATAGGACACTTACAAAAAGAATGGAGGGAGTAAAACTATCCTCACCTTTCCCATTCAATTTGTAATTTATTTTAATTATAGCGACATCTTAACATGATAGGGAACGAGCTTTGAACAATCTTTTTTAAGACAAAAACACTTAATATTTCAAACTGCAATATTTACATATCCATGCACTCTACCAAACACAAAATTATAAGTAGAAAAACGAGTTTTCAACAATATATATAAAGTAAGATGTTAATCATGTTTAATAAAAATAGAAGTATAACTGTCGCATTCCAAATTTCCTTCATCTATATATATCAACATTGATGAGTCATGCTTACTATGTAATATAAATTTAATTCATTAATTTTTGTTGATGGCTTCCACATTAGAACTTGACTTGGAATGACTTTAAAAGGAAAATAGTTGGTTAATATTCATGCATCTAATATAAAAAAAATTGATTTGGTTCCCTTCAATTAGAAGAGTCTATATAGCTTAATCGTAAAATCCCACATCACAATATCACATGTTGTTGACAAATGGTGTTACTTTCAAGGCATTAATTTATTTCATAAATGTTGTCTAGGGTGGCTGTACACAGATTTGAATTTCAAAGTCTTATTTTTTTTCTTTTTTGCTTTCCAATCTTTCTTAGTTAATATTTAAAGAGGTAGTCTCCCGTGTGTACATTCTCATGTATGAATATTGTTATTTTTTTAGTATAAATGATAATTTCTTTCATATAAATGGTACTATTTAATTATAGAATAAAAAACAAATGATATTTTTCTTCAATTTAAAAGATATTTTTCTTAATAACAAATAATATTTTTATCTGTTTGCACCGTGTAGATGGATGCATATGCATTTTTATTATATTTAAATAAATTAAAAGGGTAATTATATATAATAATACTATTTTATTCACTTTTGCTTCACAAACTATTGTTAAATTTTGGCATCAAAAATATGAACTTTATGTGTAGTTTACCATATTGATTTATATATTTTCTGTCAAATTAAAGTTGACTTAGCTTCCAAAAAAGTATATATAGATTAGTCATATACGTGAAAAAGTTGCAACGGTGGTCGACTGGCTAGTCCACGTATATTGTTCCGACAGACACGTTATAAGCTGTAATTTTATCTAATTTTGATCGATATTGTAAGTCACACAACAAATGTTATGATTTTGATGCCAAAATTATAAATCAACTTGTAAAATAGAAAATGGGTAAAGGTGGTATTACTATATGCAATCAACCCCAAATTAAATTGTACAATATGTGTTTCAATGGTTATAAAAGTCATTAATTTGGTTTCAAGACCGGAACTGCTTTCGCTTGAACCTGTTGTAATGTACAATCAGTTTTTGGGAGATTTATTTGGAAATTTGAAATAATTTAGATTATGAGTTATGATTTAAATCCGTAATCATATGCTAAAGATTTAAACTCCCAATCATATATGTGAAGATTTAAATATTTAGTCAGATATCTGATAATCGCATGAATTATGTCTTAGATTTTGTGTCTGTTATGTCCTAATTATAATCTCTCCTATCTTTTAACAATATTTCGATTTGTCCTTTTATTCGAGTTGTTTGCATTTTGTGACACCTTAAAGTACTTTTTAAATCTTGCTTAATTACATTATATGGGGTAGTTTATTATCGATATAATAGTTTTTTGTCCTATGATATTTATTATGAGTTTGATGTACAGATTTCGGAATTCTTACTTTAAATTCTTATTCTAATTAATAAACACTGATGTATGAAGATAGAAAGCTTGCGAATGATTAGAAAACATCAAATGCAATTGGAGTCGATCTTGTAACTTAAAATCATGATTTCAAATTCCATCAGAAAAATATAGTCAAATAAATTATATAAAATTTATTTAATACAATTTATATGTTCGGTATGATTTTATGGTCTTTTTATTAGATTAGAATTTGCTCAATTTACGCCCGGCGGCTGCAGGTTTCTTTGTTAAAAAAGTAAAAACAATAATAGTGATTAATATCGTAATTAGTGCTATATCTCTGTGGATTGAATTTTGATTTGACTAATCCAAATTACATGAGGATTAAGACATCGACTTCAGTCCATGTATGGAATTAGATTTATTCAAACGTTAAATTTAAACCAAATTAATTCAACGGGGAAGATGTGTTGTCAATTTGATTGAATTTTAATTATATTTTCCGTTGAACATGGCTTTAGAATTCAAAATAGTTAGTGCATATGTGTAAAGCTAGTCAAATAATCAAATAATAGTGGCATTAAATTATTAGGATATTATAGTAATTTGATAATTAGAGAAAGTACATTTTGATTGTACATTCATTTAGCGTGGTCGGTTGGATGTGATCTTGAAATATATATAAAAAAACTGGTTCACGTATATATGTTAGTTGGCACCCTGTCGTCAACAAACACAACACAAAATAGTCACTAATGTTTACAAAATAATTAGATAATTCACTTACACAAAAAAGAATTATTTTGAACAGCAAATATGGTAACAATAATAAATGAATTTCCAAAGGTTAAATACCTCAGCCAAAGAGCTTTTTCTTCTTCTTTTGATCTGGTCTCATGTACGCACACGTGCATAGTATATATATCAAAAAACCAACGCTGATTTTCCAGCAATAACCAGCACTGGATTTTAGAATTACACAATGTGCGCACGCAAGAGTTTTTGTATTTTCTTTTTAATTCCACATTGAGATAAAATACGTAAAAAAAACTTGGACATATTGTTGCTTGAATATACTCAATTCTTTTGTCATAGCTCTAAGATCCATGTTTTAGATGGTCTTCTTATTATTTACATTAAAATTTATTAATTTTTCAAACTCCCATAAGATAAGATAACACCACAAATATCACAATTTCCTTTTGAGTGGCAAGAGAAATATGCAACGAGTTTAGAAGGTATACTACCATCTAAACTGATTTCTAGATAAAGCTCATTGTTGTCCGACAACTTACAAACCACATATCACCCATAATTGTAGAGAAATATATAAACCCATATTAATAATTATTAAGGTGGGAAAAATGAATTATGAATGAAAAGTAGAACTAAAAATCTGAAATAGAAAACGAAAAACTGAAGAAACAATTGAAAAATGAAGGGAAAAGAAAACCTAAAATCCCAATGAGAAGTTGAATCGAAATTATCTGTCACAACTTTTTTTAATACTAAATATCAATAGTTTGATTTATTTTCACCACGATGCAAACAAAAGTGAAAAAAGCTCGCGACCAATGAAGACAAAAGTTGGCAAAAAACTATAATATTTTTTTGAATTTTAATGAAATTTCAATATAAAAACTTACATTAAATGATGTCCAACCTGTTGGCAACTCGATTCTTGTATATCAAAATATGGGACAGACAAATAAATAATAAAAGTAGGGGGCAAAGGCAAACAATCTATTTCTTAAACACATAATGACAGCCGAGTTCTATCCACACAAACACACATAATCAGACACAACAGCAAACATTTTCTCCTTTCAACATAAGATCAAACACAGAATCAATCTCCAACAACATTATTTTGTGTTTTGATACTGCAGTAGGCCTCTATGCATTCACAAATGGACCACAGACAATCCTTCTGCCTAGTCTGTGTGTGAATGTGTCAAAATATACAGTCGTATCACGAGTTACACGTCGCGAAAATGTTGAGGATCTTGTTTTATACACTGATCTTTTCGCGAAGAACATATATGGGAGGATGGTAAAAATTCTGTACTTCTAAATATACGGTTACTCTGAGTGAAAAGCATTCGTTCTTCAGCCCGTTCCTTCTCTCAGAAGACTGATGCATGAAAGAAACGAACCAGATAGTGGACTAATATGAGTGGAAGGTTGTAGCAATGTTCACCATTTTGTATTCTGAGTGACTGCAGCTTTGAGCAGGTGTATCTGTTCCTCGACCAACCATTTCCACAGCCGCAGCGAGTTGTTACTGATAAAGATGCTGCCATTTTTTATGGTTCCACCATATCAGTTGCTATTGATGGATGTAGTTAGATAGTCATCTCTATAACTATAATTTGCAGTTACTCTCCCAAAAATTTGGCATTCTGCAATACAAAAGATAGTTATGATCGTTAAATTTAACACAATAGTCAATAGGTTTTATTCATATTTTCGCTTCTCCCCTTCCCCGGTGAGAAGCAACTACGTATATTCCACCCTTCCCCCAACCAAATTACAATTGAAATGTACCATTCTAATAGAAGTAGCAAAACTCGGATGTTTTTCTGTAATTATCCCCTAATATTATGTCTTCTTCGACAATTAACTTGCCAGCCAATCTTTGTATCAGCACACGAGGAAACATTCTGTTCAACATGATTCTTTTATCTTCTTCTTAAGAATGTAGCTCTATCCAATGTCAATACATTATACACCATCACAACATCGATGCATTATATCATATCTAAGATCTTTGACTAAGATACTAGCTGTCAAATCCAAGATTTTCTTAGAATCCTACTCGTACAAGTATTTCTGATCCTCAAGAAATTCTCTTCAAGTTATAGCAGAATTAATGCGAGCATAAAATTCATCTATAAGTATGAAGAGTATCTTACCGTTGTACTCTCATTTCAGTCTTATTTCAGAGGGCGTGGTAGCATAACACCCTCAGAAATCAGAATGAAGCAAATTCATCGTGTTTTAAACCTCTCGTGCACTCATGATTCCCAAAATTTACCTGCAACCAACAAGAGAATTTCATACTGCTAAACATTACTTATTAGGAGAAAATACAAAGAGAAGAAGAATCAGAAAAATAAAAGGAGGAAGTTATCTTTCATGGTTCCTGAAATAGTAACTGGCTAGTAATCAAGTAGCCTAAGAAAATATATGCTTGCTAAGACTAGAAATAATCTCTCGGTTTTAAACAGAAGAAGAACATAGACCAGCAGACAGAAATTGTAAACAAGCTGCAAAAATGCTTCGAAAAGGTTGAATAATCAGACCACCGACAGTCCAGAAAATTCTGATGCTGAAGGACGATTAAATGATACAATTATCGTATAAAAACTATATCATTAATGAGACACTGCACTAATAAAAAAAACTCGTTGTACCTTTAGCAGGAGAACTAATTCTGCTGTAACACTAATTCTTCAGATTCCATAGGAGATGACCAGTACCGTAAGAGAGATTCTGTGGTCACCCTCCTTGTGGCACTAAGCATTGAAATGAAAAATCGACATCCATCGATTTTGTACTCCTCTAGAGGATTTCTGTGCCCGAAATATCTCAAGTTCACCTACAGACATTAGAAGAACATAAAAATCTAAATAAGTAGCACTATTAAAATAAAATAGAAAACATATCTAGAGAAGTGCCCAACATACCGCTGAATTAAGTTTATTCATGTTCACGAGATGATCCTTCCAGAAGGAATCTAGAGTTTTCACGAGAACTGCCCT
The DNA here is from genome assembly GCA_036937905.1 of Salvia rosmarinus. Classification (NCBI taxonomy): domain Eukaryota; kingdom Viridiplantae; phylum Streptophyta; class Magnoliopsida; order Lamiales; family Lamiaceae; genus Salvia; species Salvia rosmarinus. Next base: position 110,466,911 of record CM072819.1, read on the forward strand.
CTAAAACAAACAGACAGAGAAGAAATTTATAAATAGGTAGAAGAAACAAAAGAAAACAAACAAGAAGAGGCTCATGAAGTTGGTTAAAGTAAGGGCAATAACACACAAAAAGAGGAGGTTAAACAGTTTTAAGTTGTATTCATACGAGCTGAAGTATTTCAATCAGATTTTCACAAACATCATTCACACTACTTGGAATCTGAAACAGAATGTGCGTACCTCGATTTCCTTTACATAAGCACTGTTATAGCCCGAGTCTTGAATAACATCTAGATATGAAGCAATCAGAAAGTCCCCGAGGTACTTGCAGAGAAGGTTAACGGATGATCTGAATTTCCCATCTCTAGTAGAAGCCATAAACACAGAAAGTAAAATATGCACAAGATAATCACGATGACAATGGAAAATATATAACACAGAAAACGCACTTTATTGAGTCATCGGAACATATTGTTAGCCACCGTTTAAATGATGAGCTCTTCATGCGAATGCCTCGAAAGGAATTCGGAGGTCTAGGCAACGTTGGAAGGTGAAAATCGTCAATGTCCACAGAACTTAACCCATGAACTTGTGTGAGTGAATGCAGCAACTTTTCCTCCGTAATTCCTGCAAATGAGTCTATAGATGGTCCAAAGCTTTAGTATCAATGGAACAAACAACAGGTTCAAATGAGAGTATGCAACGAGGAACAAAATGAAACTAGTAGTGATAGTAGAAACGACGCACCATTTAACACTTCTCCAGAAATTCCAATAAATTCCTTTAATATTTTTCTCAACTTCCAGCTGCTTGGATGCTATGACATCACAGTATTGTTTAATAAAGAACTAAAATTGCAGTAAAATGATACAAAACTAAGAGAATGTTATAGAAGGAAATTTTTACCTTTGTTGGATCCACGTTCTTAAAAATAATTTCAGAGACCACTGCTTGCATGTACCTAAATACAAAATTTGTCACGAAAAAGGCAGTGTTCAACAACCAAGTAAATCAAAGTGAAAGGCACTCACTGGAAAATATGCTGTGAGCAACTGTCAGAATCGCCTGATAATATTAATTGGCGAAGATCATACACATGCTTTCTTTGCACCTGTGAAGCCAACAAGAATCAACCAAAAATACATATTCTGACAATTAAACAGGGGGAATGGGGGAACCGTTTTCACTTGGAGATAAAAGTTTAAGCAAGAATAAGATTATTATCTAGCATTCTTACTTGGATATAAATGTAAGACAGGTGAAAATATCGATTAGATACTTTCCAGGGAAAATATCTATTAGGTAAAAGTATACGAGAAACTGAAATTAGTATAAGCAAGAAAGTCACATGATACCTCTAGAACTTCATCAAACTCGATAAGGTTCTTCCTTATACTAAAGAAGTACTTTTCAGCACTAACTTGCAGATTTGTAAGCTGGAAAACCAAGATTGAATGATAAGATAGTGACTTGAGACGTATCTATGAACGTTAATATATGAAAGGGGGTGGGAGCAAAATTATAAAGCAGCACGCGACCAAACCTGTTTCATGATTGAATGACCAACTATCGGAACATCGTCATCATCCGTGAGTCTAGATATAAGCTTTACTGCCCACTCAGTGTCGAAATTGAACTTCTGAAACATCTCATCCTGTAAGCTGCGAGGTAGAATCACCGGAATAAATTATGAGAAGAATCTAACACATACAGAAAATTTTAATACTTGAAGCAAGGAAGTTGGAGTAGATATTTATTAGATCGAGTTTCAAGTGCAAAAAATCACTGCCATCATCCCTAATCAATATTTGGGAATTTCAATTTCTCTTTCCATTGTATAATTGGTAGAAAAATATAGAATCTGAGACATCATTTGAGATCATACAGAGGGTATTAAATAAAAATTCTAGAAAAATATTATTGAAGGAGAGAAAGTGCATAGAAGAATGCAATTGTAATCCAATGAAAACTTGATTTAGTCAGTCTCATGTCTCGGTTTCAAATCTAATATATATGTCTCGAATACCTAAAACAAACAACAAATATACTTGATTATACCTCACTACAAACCGTGTTGATCCAGGATCCCCTTGTCTCCCTGCTCTGCCTCGAAGCTAGACAAGCGAATTATATTATGCAGCCATTGCAAAGCCAATAAAACAATAAACTATGATGATATGTGAAAGGGAAAAAAATCCACCAGAAACAAATACTAATTTTTTGTTTTTTATTTTTTGGTTCACTTTTTTTCCTGTAAAATCTCAGAATTTCTCTTCCATACTTGAGAAAAGTCATAAATTGGAGAAAGATCACTTTAGCCTCCAATAATATATAAACAATTGCTGCCTAAAACATGAACACATCAGAGAAATTACCTGGTTATCGATCCTCCTAGACTCATGTAGAGAAGTTCCAATCACATGAAGACCTCCAAGACTTTTCACCTCTAACCCTTCATTAAAACAGTGAGATTCACAGTCCTTTAGAACTGATAGATAAGCAAGCGCTATACATGGGCCAAGAGGGTACATCTCCGTCTCCTCATCAACAAGCTTCTGCAACTCGGTAGATCCCACTGATTGGCTCATTTCAATGGACTCATAAATTATTTTCCTTGCCTCATCATAAGTCAACTTCTTACCCTCACTTTTGCAAACATATTTAGCTGATTTTTCAAGGTTAAGGAATATTAATAAAATGACAGAAAAAAGTGGTACACAATTGAAACTCAGTCACATTATCATCTACATGCACATTTGCTTTTTTCTCTTGCAAATATACGCTAGTTTATAATTAAAAGTATTTAAGAATTTTTTAATTTTTTTAAAAAGTCAAGATACTAACACATAATAGCAGCCTTAGCTAGCAAGCCTGATGATGATGGTCCAACCTTCACCTTAGATAAGACCTGCACCGATAAATACCTAGGATTGGTATGAAATTCATTATTTTCTTTGTTTCGTCAAGGTAGAATTAGTTATCACCTGTCCTGAAGTTAGCCCTGAGTCGATTTCAACATCAGGAACGTCGTATGCGAGAGTCGAAAGTAAATTGTCCTCCAAAATTTCTTTCGCGAGCATCTGACAAAAACGGTCTAAAGATTCATCCCCCAAAAAAGGTTGCATGCTACACTGAATCGGAACATCTAAAGTAAGATCTACCTTAGGATTTCCTCCTAGGATAATATCAGTGCCCCTGCCAGCCATATTTGTCGATAAAGTGATTGCATATTTTCGACCAGCCTGGGCAACAATCTCAGCCTCTCTAGCAGCATACTGCAAAAGATAAGTTGTCAAAGCCCACAGATATAAGATATGCAAATAGGAGTCCACAGAAGTCTCCCAAATTATCCAGGTATATATGCACCTTTGGACGAGCATTAAGGATGTTATGGGGAATTTTTATTTCCCTCAGTAAAGCAGAAAGATGCTCAGAATTTTCGACACTGCATTAGAAATAAAAATCCATTGTCAAATATGCTGAAACTGGGAGCTCAAATATTGAAAAGAAAAAACTTGGAAAAGTATTGGATGCAATTTGCATAAATTGTAACACTCGATAGCTGGTCGCAGATACATATTATTAAAATATTAAAAAATGGCAGAACATCAAACAATTAAATGATTTATGCATCTCAAAGATTTTTCGGCAATAGAAAAGTAACCCACTCGATGTGTTTATATCTCAGCTTTAAACCTTGACCTGGATCAATTTTGATGATTTGGTTATACAGCAGAAAATGAGGTAGAAGTACCTGGTTGTCCCAACCAACACGGGCCGGCCTAGCCCAAACATATACTCGATTTCTGCACGAACATAATTCCATTTCCCTCGAGCAGTCTAACACTCAAATATGAACAAGTGACTTGATGGCCTCTACAACAATAAGAAGAATTTTAACAAAATTGAAAGCTTACTGCAAAGGCCATGATGGGTAGATCTTCTCGAATACTTAGCATATTCGTGGGAACCTCAATAACTGGCATTTGGAAAATTTTCAAGAATTCCTTCTCCTGCAGTGAAACAAATAGAATTTTACAAACACTAGATACGCATCATATGGGAAAACAGAAGCATTTTAAAGAAGCACTAGCCTCAGTTTTTGCAGTCCCAGTCATCCCTGAGAGCTTGGGGTATAGCTTGAATAATGATTGGTAAGTGATTTGGGCCACAACAACAGAATCAGCCTAACAAATGTCAGAAGTTAGATTATACAATTTAGGAAGGGTAAACCAAAATCTCAACAAGATGGCCTAGAAAGCTAGAGCAACCACAACACCTGGATCTTCAGTCCTTCTTTGGCCTCCACTGCCTGATGGATGCCATCAGACCATCGCTTTTTCTTCCACTCTACCAGTCAACTGCAGAGAAAGAATAATATAGCATTTGCATATCAAATAACCAAATAGGTTATTCAACAAGGAAGCTGCCTCAGGAATATATCTTCAGAAAACACAAGACAGAAACAGAAAATTTAAGAAATAGAACAATTGGCAAATTACAAAAACCATTCTTAAAATGGTTAGTTAAACCAACATATATGCCTATGATTCTGAAAACCAAATTCCAGTTCATACTACTTGAACCAACTTTGCAATGCAAGTAGCCACTTCAAATTAGGATAAACATGCATAAGAGAAGATATTTGAACCAAATTGAGTGAGACATATTAATTAGGAAATTCTCATTATGAGTCCAATTTTGACTTGGTCAAAACTTTCTATATATTCATGAACCCCAACGTGAGTACTGATAATACAAAGCCTAATTTTTTTGCTATATTCTGTGAGGATAACGGATTAGGTTAAACACTATCAGATAGTTTCTTACAGGTAAACTGATGCAAATATTTGAATTAGGACAGATCCCTTCTCTCAATCACATAATATGAAGAATGGAAATAAGCAGGAGCAAATAGGAATACCTCATTGATTATAAGAGCTTTTCCATTTCGAATAATGTATTGAACATCTCGCCGGTAGAATTCTTTGGCTCTTAATGCATTCAAAACAAACCTGCCGCATTAAAATGAATACTCATGATTTAGAAGGTAGAAAATTGTAAGCATTAAACATTGAAGAAGAACAATGCCTAAGGTATAATTTAGTCGCAGGCATGAAGAGTCTAAAGAAACTTTTCAGGACCTCATCAGAGCATAAGAAGCAAAAATATATACAAACAGATAATCAATTTGATCATTCACCTGGCCCAAGGATCATTCTCATCCCATAAGTCATTTGTATCCAGAGCTGTTTCAGCCAGTAATATTCCTTCTTCAGTAAGTTCTACTGAGTTATCCTTTAGTTCGACAGTGTAATGCTGTCAATTAAGCCCAGAATATTAAACAGGGTTCTAGTTATGAGACAGTGAAAGTTTCTTTTCCAACAAAAAGGGGAAAGATCTTTGAAGTGGATGCACAGTAAAGGTAGAAATTGACACTCACCAGACCTCGTATAAGTAACTCAGCTATTTTAGCAGCAACTGGAAATCGAACCGCATCTTTACTTGCCTGGAAAAAAATTAACACAAGTTAGAAAAGGAGTCATAGTTATACACTGGGATTTGATAAAATTGCTAGATCTAAAACTGTCTGAAACAAAAATCCTTTCTTTTTTATGTTTCTCTTTGGGAAGAGATACTGTTTGGAATAAACCGATTTCATACTTGTGCAGATTGCTCATAAACATGGAAAATTACCTGTCCACTTATCAACAAAGGATTGCGTCCTTCATCAATAAGGACAGAATCAACTTCATCAACTACCCCAAAATGAAAGGGCTTTGGCCTGTTCGATAATATAATAGTTGGTCAATTATAACAATTAGAAAGGATACCTAACCATGCAAAGACTGAAGGTTACCATCTCATTACAAGTTGATCATTGCTTCCAGCAAGATTGTCTCATAAATAGTCAAAACCAAGTTCCTGTGGCCAAAAGAAGGAAATCAGACATCGATTAGGGCTGTAAGCGGTAAACTTCAAGTCAACTGCCCTTGAAAACCAAACAATACTGTGGCCACAGTACTCCTATGTAGAAATGATGTAAATAGATGTATTTCTTGGTCTATCTGTAAGGATTTATAGACTTACAGTATTATTGGTGTATGTAATGTCACATCTATAGTTAGATCTTCGCTCCTGATTTTCATGTCTCTCTGCATAAAAAGTAACTGTATAAGATATAGACGTGTTTGCAACATCACCATTTGTAAAATCAGACATCAAGTTATCCCAGAACAAATTTCAAGTCCTCTTTTGGTGGATGTATATTCAAAATATTAAAATTTGTTCTTCCTTGTTTATGATCTCTGGGAGACAGGAATTATGCATCCCAAATCTTAACAGTAATACTTCACTTTTGACACATTTGAGACCCAAAATATCTCTTTAGACAATGTATGCCTTGTTCAAGATATCTAACCGTTGAAAATGAATATAGACTTGCCTGTTTATGTCTTATGTTGGGTTAAGTCCACTTAATTCTCTTATGTTGGGTTAAGTCTACTTAATTCTTTTGTTATTCTCTTACATGTTTTAGTTGAGGAATTGAATTTACAATTAACTGATCCCAAGAACATGTTAAAACCGAAGTATACTTCTTAGAGAAAAGCTGCTGTACGAGGTGTTTTCAGCAAGAAAGCTTGGACGTCCAAAGAATTGGGCTAGTAGAAAATTACTTGAATAAGTCCAACTGAGAGACCTAGGAATCGATGCACACGGCCCATCCATTCAGCATCACGTTGAGCAAGGTAATCATTTACCGTAACCACTGCCACAGAAAGTACCATGTTGAGAAACGGACCAATAAAACACCAAATCCTAACAAGGCCCATGAAAAATTCCAAACAATTTATGTATGACATGTAATAAAAATGGATGGATATAGTACAGAAACTACAATTACAAAACCAACAATATTTACAATACGACATCCATATTTAACTAATGACACTCTGACCATCCAAAACCAACAGTGGTACAGTCCACTTCAGCCTGCTTCTACAATTAGCATGTTTTCAGTTTTATATACATAAGAAAACAAGAAACATCATACCATGGACGCCCTCCCCACTCAGAGCATTAAGATATGCTGCTAAAGTGGACACTAAGGTCTTCCCTTCCCCAGTTTTCATTTCTGCAATCGACCCATCATGAAGCACAGCTCCACCAATAATCTGTAATAAGATTCCATGGAAGTTCCAGAAAAGTCTGACTTATGTTGGTTGTAATATGAAATATCTTACACAGGATCTAACAACCTTATATATTCTACTCCCTCCGTACACCAAAAGTGTATCACTTTTGGTGGGCATGGGTTTTAATAAAATTGTTGGTGGGTATTGTTTGAGTGGAGAAAGGGTCCCACCATGTGATAAATTGTGAGTGGAAGGAATGATTTTTTTGGTAAATAATGAGTGGTTGTGAGATTGAATAATAAGGAGTAGTGCTCTAAAAAGGAAAGTGATAAACTTTTGGTGGACGTCAAAAATGGCAAAAGTGATACACTTTTAGTGGACGGAGGGAGTGTATTTTATCAACTAAAGTACCAAATGAGTACAACATTCAACTATTTCATTCAAAAATTAAACAATGAAACATTGGCAGTACAACACATTACACATCGTTACAGTCACAACACTATAACAAAAAAAAAAAAATAACACTCAAATACTAATAAACTTCCTTTACGCTTTTTTCTTGATTGCAACAAAACCAAATTCTTGTTCTCTGAGATCCAGAAACCAATAATGTCTTCAAGTGTAACAAGATTGCTTACACTTTAAAACTACTTTGCTTTAAATATAGCTAACCTGAACATCGAAATGACGCATTCCAAGCTTCCGTTTTGCTGCTTCACGAACTACAGCAAAAGCTTCTACAAGACGAAGCGTCATGAGAAGAACATAAAATTAACTTCTCAAAATAGAACTTCCTAATAAATTCATAGCTTATCACATTGGCACTGATAATGATCATTGAGAAAGCAACAGAGAGAGAGAGAATATAAATACCAGCTTGAATATCAGCTAGAGTTGCACCCTGCTTCAACCGCTGGCGGAATTCCTGTGTCTTTGCTCTCAACTACAAGAACAAAGAGAAGAAAACTACTTCAAATTACAAAAATGAAATAAGATAGGACATTTGTTGTGGCAAAAAAACGAGTAGAATTTAGAAAAACCTGCTCATCTGACAGTTTCTGAATGTGAGGTTCCAGCGCATTCACGGAATTCACGAGTCTGTAATAATCTCTAACCACCCAGTGATTTAAGCGGCTCAATTCATGCCATGTTTTCTGAATCCCACCGATTTTTTCCTGTAAAGATCATTACTTTTAATCAGAAAAAGGCGGCCCGAAATGCGAAAAAACTTAATCAAGTTTGGTTTTGTTAAATTCATACCTTCAAAGATGAAGAAGCAATGCAAGAGCGACTGAAGTGGCGGCTGGAGAGGAGAGATGGGAAAGAGGGGCGAAATGAAGGAATAAGGTAGTTTTGGTTACTAGAGGAGTTGTACTTGGACGGCGGCGGAATTGCGGTGGTGGGAGGAGGAGGTGGTGGCGGTGGTCATCGGAGTTGTACGTTGGTGAGAGCTGCTGGATTTTTCTAGCTAAGGTTTAAGGCTCGACGAGAACGAAGAAGTAAATTAGAATTTGGAAATTAGAAAAGAAAAGAAATCATAACAAAAGCTTATAGCATTAGAAATTATAAAGTTTTGGACTTGTAGACTTTAAAATTTGGACTTGTAGAAATATTAACAAATTATAAATTTTAGCGTATAATAATTTATAAATCTTAAATGTAATTAGTCTAGACATTTAAATTGATAGTTGTTCCTATCATACCGTATCTTAAAAGATCAAAAGAAATTTTAATTTTTTAAAATAGTTGCAAATCCATAATATTGCAAAATATGAACTACATGGTCGGTCTTGTCTTGAATATTCGACCATATATATTATGAAATTATGTGTGAATGTTAATTAGTTTGCTCCATCTTTTAATTGAGTTGTAAACATGACTTGAGCTTTTAAATAAGTGGAAAGTTTTGGGTATTTTTAAAAAGTTGCAAATATGGGACTGAACAAAATTTATGATCTCGGAAAGATACACTGGACCTCAAAATTCCAGCTCGGAATATTCTTGTAGAAATTATATGCACATCAGACAAACACACACCACACACAACTCTCTACTTTCTATCATAATTTTACACTATATTTTACATCATAAATATTCAAGTGACACATACTCATACAGAAACACGAGATTAAACACGATCGAGAATAACAAATTCAATTTGTGCTCGTAATAAAGAAAACTGCATTATTTATCATATAAATTATCCAAACACCTATTCCACCTTCAATATACATGGCCAACCACTGTAAATCATCTGCATCTTATGCTGGATCTTCACCCCTCCAAAAATAGTAGCTCTAATTCTTCAACTCCAAGAAAAGGGGAACATCAAAACCATGCATTGCATTGCATTGCTACATGATTTGGGCATCGATGCATGATTTGAGAATCGATATGTAGCCTCGCTCAATCAGCTTCACCAAGACCATCACTCCCATCCCTCTCTTGGATATCTGAGCATAATTAGAATTCTGCTTTTCTTCTGAGACGATGCAATTTCAGCCGCTGCTGGAAAAGAGGACCCTGGAATTCCAAGTTTGTGGATGAGAATAAGGTGGGGAGCCACACACCAAGAACGGATTAGCAGAAGATGATCAACAAAAGAATAAGATTACATTAGATTGATCATTTTCTGCTCTTGTGAATTGTAAATTAATAATGATAGTGCCAGACTTGATCCAAGTTCGTAAAGGAAATTAAACGTGCAAATAATGGTAACAGCATACCGTGGCAGTGGTATCTGCTGCTCTTGGCTGCACTCCTTTGAGGCCGACAAACCTGTAGAAATGACCATGAATCCGTAAATTATTAAGCACCATGAAGCCAATCTAGAATAATATAAACCATATGGTGGATCTTCACTGAGAAACCATTTTCAGGGTACTATTTTCTGATCTCGATAAGGTAAATTAGAAATCATCGTTATTTTGCACTTCTTGATATAATAAAATTAACATACCAACAGCCACGAGGAGCATCTGAATAAGAACTTGGATCCATAGCGTCCAGTTCATCTTCCTCGCCGTATGCACGCTTCTTGCTGTCCTTCTTATAGCTTTTCCAAGGTGGGGGTTTCATATCCTGCCTGTATCAGTCCCTCGGAATTAAAACATTAAAACAGCAGACAATATAAGCATTTTGTTATCCTCTTCCTCCAAGCTACCAAATTTATTGGAACTATTGAGACAGCACCGATACTATGCATATATTAATTATTAAGGATTATCAGTAACGTATGAGATGCAAAAAAGACATACATCTGCTTTATAACTACTGGTTTCGGACTGACTGTGCTTTCCAGTTAAGAAGCCAAACTTCATTGCCTGGTTCTCACTTCTCATTGATGCCACCCCCAAACTCCCCACCCCAACACCTACCTTTGTTTTGAACAAAGTAACCTAGTGCCTGAATTCATAACAGCTCTAACATGCATTGAATCTATTTCACAGATATCACATCAAATTCACGCAACAAAATAAAAGGAAGTATCACCTTTGTTGGGAGGCTCCTTTGCCGAGTCTCCTTGATTTCCAGCACTATTTGGTTGCTCATGGCTTTCTCCAGTGGCTGATAAGTATTGGCTTTGTGGAAGATTGTGAAGTCTGCAAGCAGCATTATCAACCCATATTAAATTTAGTTTCAGTAAAATCAAAGCTCAAGCATTAGAAAAATGTGTGTGAAATCAGTAGCTCATTTTTACTCTTGAAATAAAAATAACAATTGAATATAGAGAAACCTAAATCTCCTCAAAATTTGAAGGACTAGTCAATCGTGAATAGAGGGAACAATATCATTTTAGAACGAATACTATCATCACTTCATCAGCATTCTCAGTAGACAGTAACTTACATCTTTCGTCAAAAAACTCAAGGAATTGAATTTAGCAAAGAGAAGACTTGAGAACATGTGATGACCAATAAAGTAAAAAGTACTGATTGAGAAAAGGAGCTATTACCTACAATGATTATTAGTATATATATTATTTACAAAGGGCAATTTAGACTTTTATTAGTTATCAGATTATGAGAGATTTTTAGCAACTAAATTGGATCAAAAATATACCTTGTTGGGAAGTTGTCACATAACAATGTAACCTACCGATTGTCTAATTCTATCAGATAGGGCCAAACATTGTCATTCTTTATAAAAATCAGGAAAAGATAAGACTGCTACCAGAACGGTTTCACCGCAAGATTTTATCAAGTTAAACCATAAAACAATTTAGAAAATGTTACCGAGTGCAGTGATTACAATAGCCCCAAGACTGCACGAGACCCAGTCCCCAACCACCACATCCCATGCACCTCGGAAAACTGGATGCCTTATCTTCCAAATTCCATCCACTGCATTAGGGGAAACCATTATCACATGCTGTTGTGCTCCTGGATGCTCCCACTGCGACACATTGGTCTTCCTGTTATAATAATACTTTTTCCTGAGGATGCAAATAACTGAGAACACGTTAATCTTTTGGTGATACATAAGACAAATTGAATATGAAAGTGACAATTTTATTTCCCTTAAGTACTATCATAATAAACTGCTGCAGCAAAATAGGTGGCCTAGAAAATTTGAGTGTCCAAAGAAATTACACATAGGAAATGAAAATGAACAACAAAAGTTCAAAAGAAGAGACTAGTAACAAAAATATCGGTCAGGATATGTTGATAGGAAAAGTTTTAACTTTAGTGAAGATCTACCAGCTTCTAAATTCGAATAAGCAACGAATACCAAATATCAATATCCTATGTGAAGGACATATAAGAAGAAATTCTGCTTTAATATCACCTACATCAAGAATTATAATAATTCAAATAACTCCAAATACTAAAGACCCTAAAAACCTGGAATATACCAAAATGCAAACAAGTAAAAGGTTTGTAAGAATGCACCTGTTGTTTCATCAAATGCCTCTATCCAATCCTTGGGAAGAGGTGAGGCTGCAAAGACAGTAGTAGGAGCCAGTTCAATAGGTTCAATAGGTTCTTGTACTTCAACAGGTTTTTCCACTTCAATAGGTTTTTCCCACTGGCTTTTTCCTGAACTCGCATGGTGATAAAACACAGCACCATTTTCAGGGTCCCTAGCTTCAATCTATCCAATGATTCCAATGCAAGAAATATCGATGAGCAGAGAAAATAGGACGACTGTGATTCTGAAGCTGGAAGAAATTGAGTCACACTTTCACACCATCTTCCAAGTGGTGAAACAGAACCGATAACAAAAGCAAGGTCAAAGAATCCAGAAAGTTGATTTCCTTTTATGAATGCCGACGTCAAAGTACTTTTATGTGCTATTGAAAGAATATACATGTCTAGCAGATAGATCTTGTGCGAACAGATTCACCAGATACATTATAATTGATCTATACAATCATTTATCTACAAATCTAACTTCAACTAGGAGATAGCTAGGTGCATAGTTTCAGCTGTTCAACTTCTAATCCACAAAGAAACACTGCCAAAAATTCTTTACAAGGATAAAGAATCATACTCACCCATCCAGGGGGCAAATTTCCAGGTGCTGTGACTTGAGTTGACTGAGCATCCAATGTCTAGAGTGCAAAATTCCAAACCAATATGAAGACAAAATAATGGAAATGTCGGTTGGTGGGGAAGAAAAGTCAGATGAGATTCAGAATTTATTTATCTTTTATTCTTTTTAAAAAAAAATACTAAGACTACCTCGAGAAACTCATAACAAGCATGAATAACATATTATCTTGATACAAAAAAAATAGCAATATGAGTTAATATAGGAACTAGGAAGCAAGAGCCTATGTGTAGCAAGATAATTTGCTTACATTTTCTGACTCTGAAAGATATCCTGCATTTTTGTCATCTTTCAGGATACCTCTTGCTCTCAACTTTTGCTTAAGATATTCAGGTAAATCTTTAGATGCTGACTTCTCTCCAGACTCGCCATTAAGCTCAGCATTCTTTTGGCTTGTTTTCATGCCATCAAGAACTCCTTTTCTAATGATGCAGATGAAGCCATGTCAAAACTTTCTAGTGAAAGCAATTTTTGAGTGGAAATATTCTTACCACTGTTCATGGGAGCACCATAATAAGCACCTCCACCAGGCACACCATATCCATTCCCTATTTCCAGATTGCCTGACATTAAGTTAAAACAGAACATTGATCATCCCACAGTAAGGGGCACGATCACCAAATTCTTAAGACATTCAGATGAAACAAGAATATAATTCCGACTTTGGTCATTCATGTTAGTGGTAATGTAAGTTAAAGAGAGGAATAATAAATCTTAAAACTTCTAAAATGTACCACCTCATTGAGTTAGTAACATATTCAATACTTAGAAAAGAATAATAATTCCAATCAATGCCAAAATCTATATCATATGAAATGCTTACATTAGATTTACTAGCACAAAATCAATAAAAGTTATCAGCCAACACTAATTCAAAATGTAATAATGACATTTGATAAGAAAACTGTACTAGAAATAATGCTCCTTCATCCTTTGTGGAAGTTTAGTGGAATAAAACTGGTAGAGATATCATTTTATTAGGAATAGAATTTCCTTCTTGTAATCCCCAAGACAAATATTATCACGTAAAGACATGAACTAAAGGATTATATACCCCTATGTCTTGCTTATTTAGGAATTGGGACAGCAAAGAGCATCTCAAATACTTATGTACATATTAACATCCCAATGGTCCCGGTAGCTTCTTATTGTACACCAAAACCAACGATTTAAGAGGTAGAAAGTATTCAGAGAAGCAATTTAACCTTCCTCCACGGAAGTGGGCTTGCCACGCTTTGAGGCCATTTATGTTCGATGTATTGTGGTCATTTTCAGAAGATGCTCCTGTTGAATTAAGAAAACATCCAAATCAGTACTGGGGAATAATTAAAGCACAGAAAGAAGGAGCAGAAGAGAATAAGAGAAAATCATTAAGAAATTTGGCAATATTGAGGCACCTTCAAAGCATTTGGGTCAAGGCCCAGACAAAATATCTTTATCCTCCAAATGTTCACTTGCATTATTTAATCCTCTAAGTTGACACATATAGATGTGCAAAAGAACCCAGGATTAGTTCTACGGTCATGTAATTAGAGATCGGGTTACTTATTTTACGGAGAACTTTCAGATCAAACCTCCGCTCTGAAAGATCTTCTGGGTGGCAATTTCCTGAAATGGTACAAAACATTACATGTAGGTGAGCACTGAGGTATAAAGCTTATATAATGAAGCAAGATTAAAAGCAAGTACTTGTTCATGCAGCAAAGTAGTCTGAGCAGCAGCTTCGATATCATTAAAGCTCTCATATTTCACACTAGAACTGTGGGAATTCTCATGAGGCTGCATGATTGCTTCTTCACCAGTATCCACTTTTGGTGCATTTGAAAGGCCAAGAGGAAAAAGACTGCTTCTAGAATTGGAACCTGGCACGGAGGATGCATGATCAAATGATGAACTAGGCATAGATTGTACTCCTGGAGGAAGCGGCTCATCAGACTGGTCACCCATGAGCTGAGAAATCAAATAAAGTTTAACTTATCAGCCAGGACATGACACAAATGACATGAAGGGCTAAAGCTGAGGCCAAAGTGGGGCAACACTTCTTCTTCCTATTCAAATGCATTAAAACGAGGAGAGTGGTATAAAGATTCAAGCTCCTTCAAGAGCTTCCTCCCAGGTGACATGACTGAATTATATGAAATGCTAAAGCTAAGGCCAAGTGGAGCCACACTTTCTTTCTATTCAAATGGAATAAAATGAGAAGAGTGGTATAAAAATTCAAGCTCCCCATGAGCTTGTCTCGGGTCTGGAACCTCATAACACATAACTATCATTTAGCATGCTTTAATGAGAAAAGAAAAAAAGGCACAAACAAGAAGACAAGAAAGTAAAACTGAGACCAGCAAAAGAATGTGTCGCTTGAGCAACCGAGTGAGGTTTGTATTTTCATGTGTGTGATTCATGACAGCAATAACAGTGCACTCAAACCATAGAAAAAGGAACATCTTTCGAGTCTCCAGATGGTACCTCAAGGAGTTAAACCCAACACACCATCAATATAATAAACCCAACAAAAGAAAAACAAATAAACGAATATTAATGATATAAACAGTACAGAATAAATTAACTGCTTCATTACAGCTACCCAGAACAACATTCTTTTTCCCCAACTAAAGCGACCATTCCTTCTAGAAATTCAGCCAAAAGAATTAAATAAACAGATCACAACAAAGCCAGCAGACATAAAATTACAGATAACAGGAGATTACCATATAAACCCGAGGAAAAGTTAATTGAACCGGATTTGCTCGAAAAATATTGGAGAAGCAGGCAGCCATGAATTTCAGGACAAACTTGAATGAAAACTTCTCACACTCACAAACACACACACACACACACACAAAATATTAAGTTATCTATGTACATCGATTAAACCTTAAATTTCCAAAATTAAAATCATGACCCTTAAATTAGCATTACCCTGTACAAAGAGGATTCGGAAGCTTGCAACTGGGAAGCTAGAGTGAAATTTTGAAAATGTCGGATATAAAAATGCCTCTTCGACGTACAGCACTTGAAGCAAAGAGTACAAGACTCTGGTTCTGGCTGATGTATAAGGGCTTGTTTGGCTAGTAAAAACGAGTTTTATGCTTCCGATAAATAAATAGATAATCGAATATGGATATTTTTGTTGATTTACTGTGATTGGATATACGACAAAAAAAAAATTTACACGACCTCTTCTTCTAATAAAACTTTGTAACAACTAATCTTATATATTTGGATGATGTTGGATAATATATATATATATATATATATATATATATATGTTATATGTGTGCTATGGATATGTGACATATATAGAGAGAGAGATGGGGATGGAGTATAAAATCTCACATAAATTCGACATATTAGTATTCATAGTGTTCGATGTAGACAATTTTATTTTATTTGTAAATAAAGTTTTTAATCGTAACACTAAGCTGAAAAATATAAGTTTATGTAGATCAACCTTCATTGCTTGTAATTTATTTTAGAAAACGAAGATACCATTTTCTTTTACTTTCTTGTATTAGAAAAAGATATATTTCATCCGCACTTTATATATAGTCTTAGCTTTATATGTACACGAGTTTTAATAAATGAAATAATTGTAAAGTGAAGTGAAGACTAAACTCACATAATAAAATATATTATGTGAGTAGAAAAGTGATCATGAGTTATTTTTTTGTAAATAAGTGGGTTGAATATGAATAAAAGTGTTGACTTTTTGAGTCAATATGCTCATAAAAGGAAAATGAAGAAATTTATGAATATATCGAAATAGAATTAAATGAATGAATATAATAGATGGATATAGTATAATTGAAGTACAAAGAAACTTTAGGAGATCTTTCCGTGTGAAATTGGTTTTAAAATATATCAAGAATCACATTCTTTTAGCCCAATTCCTCCATTTTGAGATTGGCACAATCTAGTAAGGAAGATTCAGTGATTCGATCCAAAATCGAACCAACCCGAAAACCCGAAAATCAATTTTTTTTAAAAATAAACCGAACCAATTACGTATCTAAACCGAACCGAAACCGAACCGAAATATTCGATTCGGTTTGGATAAAACCGATTTAAACATGTGCTTCCAAATATTAAATACATTATAAGTTTCGTCATCAAAATATCATGTATAGTGTATTTAAATATATACTCCTATTTTTCTATTGGAATGGTAAAATAATTAATAAAACTTAATCGTTCGAGGACGAGGACTTCTCTCAAGATTTTTGGACAGATAATACCTAAATCTAAACCATAAAAAACATGAAAATCGCATCACAAATGAGTATGATGCTGAAAATCATCGACAGAGATAATTCCACTGAATCCACAAATTATTTTCTGTGATTTTGTTCCTTTTCCCCCAAATTCCCCTAAATCTTCTACTTTGAGTTGGGCCAGAAAACCGAAAATGGCCCAAGGATGAAGATAACACACAGAGTTCAAACATTCAACGAGGAGATCCATATCAAAAGAGAATTTATACAATACATTGAAAAAAAACCATGTAGCGACAGAGAAAGCAAAGCACGAGACGTGAGTCATGTGACACAAGCCCTGTGAAATGATAAACCGAAAGGAACGAGAACAAGCAACACCGAGGTCCAAAGCTAACAATTTTAAGAAATAGAGATGGATTTGTAATGCTTTACCGTAGTCGTTATTGCTTGTTCAACCGGTAGCCTCTCCAAGCCGGATGCGTCGTAGAATCCGTGAACAACTTTAGTTTTCTTCACACACTGCTTCACGGGAGGCGTCGGTGATGATCACCAAGAGAGAGGAGCGTCGGCGTGTTGAGCGCGGGGTAGGGTTTGTGGTTTGGGGATGAAACCGTGAAAGAGATTTTAAGAGAGAATGGATTTGATTTATGGTTTATGTTTTTATTCGCATTTAGTTTAGTCGGTGTATAGATATTATAAATATAATATATAATAGATATAATATAATTCAAAGTGTTCGGTTCTAAAATCAAAATTTTTTGTTCGACCCAAAATCGAACCAATAAAATTCGGTTTCGAATTTTGAACCCGAACCGCACCGTTTTACAAAAAAAACGAATCGAACCGCCAATTTCGGTTCGGTGCGGTTCGGGTTTTGCCCGATCGGTTTTGCTCACCCCTACAATCTAGTGCCCAAATGGAAACTAGGAGGGATCATAGTTTTGAGAATCAGATTCATTGGCTGAGTCCAATAACCATATCTACACCTAGAAGCTCAGAACTTGTCAATCACCATAATTTCTGCACTGGATCATACTATATCCTACTTGTTCTAACATAAAGTGAAAACACAACATTGTCCGGGTTGATTAGATCATGCATCTACATGCAATTCATACCCTCCGTATGATTTCAATACGTGTTCGAAGACCTTTTTGTCTTTACACGGCTAATCTTGCTTTGGTTAAAAAGTGAGTAGGTCGCCGAAAACTTAACAAAAGTTTATCGACGAAGTGTGTTTGTACATCTTATTTTTACGGCTGTGTGTTCAATATTGATATTTTATACAGGAGAGTGATATTCCATCAACTGTGAAGGAGTCCGATATTGTTGGGCATGTTTTTAGTTTTAATTATTTTGCAGCCCATTTAGATATAAGATTAAATAGTTTCCTAGTTTAATTAGATCTCTTCTATTAGTTAGTTTCTACTTTGATAAGGATTCCTTATTTGATAAGGATTAGACTTCATTTTCAAATTTATATAAAGGCTTGTAAGCATCTGAAAATATTCACTTTTGATTACGAATATATGTGAGTTTTATTTTCTCTTCATTAGCTCTTCAATTTCTTGAGATTTGTCAGTAATTCATTTATCGACGATATCAACGAGACAGTCATCCCTCGTTTGTGTGTCATTCATCGCCCCGAGTCGCCGCATCAACATCACGTTGGGGTATAGGCCACATACTGACCTATATCACTTATTGGGTTAGATTCAGAGGTTTTGGGATATTCTATCTTGTTCGTTCTTCCGTTCGTGTGTCGATAGATCCTTCGTACCAACGAGGATCGATCATTCGTATCGAGCCATCCGCTCGTCATCCATCTGCTCGCTCGTCCATCCTTTCGCCGTCCATTCGCTCATCGCCCAAGAATGTCTAAAAGGTGGAGTCGATGAGTCATGTCATAAGGACGACGATGATTCTATCAGTCGTCAAACAAAATTCATGATAGAGGCCTTGCGCTCGAATTGGGAACGATAATCACAAAAGAGATGGAGGAGTTGCATGATCGAATCAATGCACTTGAGGAGAGACCTCATAGAGAGGAGCGACGTCGGCTAGATCTTATTGTGTATCAACGAGCGGTGGAGGACGAAGAGGAGGCAGAGGCGGCAGAAATTTTCATCGAAATAATGGATACGAAGAGGCTGAAAAATGAGGAAAATGAGTTTTCGATTTTGATGAAAGGCGGCAAGAAGAAGGGATCGAGAAGATAATAATCGAAGCGATCAAGATGAACATCCTTCTTTTCAAGGAAAAATGATCCCGAATTATCTTTGGGAGTGGGAGAAAGGTGGAGCTCATGTTTGATTGTCATAACTATTCCGAGCTCAAGAAGGTAAAGTTAGCAGCAATAGAGTTCTCTGATTATGCACTTGTTTTGTAGGATCAGTTGGTGAGTAGTAGGAGGAGGAATCGAGAGCAGCCTATCCAGACATGGGAAGAGATGAAGGCGGTGATGAGGAAGCGATTTGTGCCTAATCATTATTACCGTGAGTTGTACAACAAATTGCAGAATTTGAGGCAAGGACCGAAGAGTGTGGATGATTACTTCAAGGAGATGAAAGTAGCTATGATTCGAGCCAGTATTGTTGAAGATAGAGAGGCGACAATGGCAAGATTCTTAGCTGGATTGAATTGGGAGATTCGCAATGGAGTGGAATTACAACATTATATCGAGTTGGAGGACATGGTTAACATGGTCATAAAGATTGAGAACCAACTCAAGAGGAGGGTTAATGACAATAGTGGCGGTAACATGAAGCAGAATCAGTCCAATTGGAGGCAGCCCCAAAATGTTAGTGGTTCTTTATCAAGAGGGAACCAATGGAAGAAGGAGGAGCATCCAAATGGGGAGAAGTGGCCGTTTGTAAAGCCAAAACAGATCCTACGAGTTACACAACTCAAGCCAAACCTGACGGTACCCGGCACCGTGATTTGAAGTGTTTTACTTGTCATGGAATTGGACATATTGCTAGAGAGTGTCCGAATAAGAGGGTGATGATCATTCGGGATGATGGAGAGGTGGTGACCGATGATGAGGGAGAGGCTACTAATCCAGAGATGCCAGCCTTGGAGGATTCCGAAGTTGAAGAGATTGAAGCACCCGATGCACTCATTTTTGTTGCTAGGAGAGCTTTGAGTGTACAGAATCAAGTGAGTGATACAGAACAGCGAAAGAACATCTTTCATACGAGGTGCCATGTCAAAGATAAGGTGTGGAGCGTGATCATCGATGGTGGGAGTTGTACCAATGCGGCTAGTATGACCATGGTTGAGAAGTTAGGGCTACCATTAGTGAAGCATCCCAAGCCATATCGGTTGCAGTACGAATGATAGTGGTATTGTCAATGTGACGAAGCAAGTGAAGATTCCATTTCGCATTGGAAAGTATGAGGATGAAGTTCTTTTGTGATGCGATTCGATGCAGCGAGCCATATACTATTGGGACGACCGTGGCGCTTTGATAGAAAAGTGAAGCATGATGGCTTTACGAACAAATACTCCCTCGAGTTCAATCAAAAGAAAGTATCACTTGTTCCTCTTTCTCCAAAACAAGTTTATGAGGATCAAGTGCTGCTGCAAAAGTAGTCGAAGTTGGTGAAGTCGGTTAGGCAAAGTGATGGAAGTAAGGAGAAATGAGTAATCCAAAAGTCTTATCTTGCGAGAGCTAGCGTTTTGAAGTGGGTGGTGAATAAGGAAAAACCATCGGTTGATATAGGTGACGACTTGGATTTGAGGACAAATCCTTCTCAAGAGGAGGAGAATGATGGAGTCCGATATTGTTGGGCATGTTTTTAGTTTTAATTATTTTTGCAGCCCATTTAGATATAAGATTAAATAGTTTCCTAGTTTAATTAGATCTCTTCTATTAGTTAGTTTCCTACTTTGATAAGGATTCCTTATTTGATAAGGATTAGACTTCATTTTTCAAATATATAAAGGCCAGTAAGTAAAAACGAAAATATTCAATTTTGATTTACGAATATATGTGAGTTTTTCTCTCTTCATCGCTCTTGAATTTCTTGAGATTTGTCAAGTAATTCATTTATCGACGATCAACGAGACAATCATCCCTCGTTTGTGTGTCATTCATCTTCCCGAGTTGTCGCGTCAACATCACGTTGGGGTATAGGCGACATCTTGACCTATATCACTTCTTGGGTTAGATTCGAGAGGTTTTGGGATATTCCATCTTGTTCGTTCTTCCGTTCGCGTGTCGATAGATCTTTCGTACCAACGAGGATCGTATCAAACTGCTAATTGATTTGTATTTGATCTTAATAATTAATATTTCAAAACAAATCTTGTATCTTGAAATAAGTGTCGATCTTATATATTTCACCCATAAATTTTTCATAAATTTTCTCACTCTCTACTAAGTTTTTTGGAATGGTATCCATGATTAATGTAGTTTCATATGTATTTCTAAATAAGAATGTCTGAATAAAATGATTTTTGGAAATATTTGTTCTTCACTTATTAAACATTTGGAAAAGTATATCCCTAACGAATGGGAAGTTATTTTTTCGATGAAACGGTGACGTCCCTATCTACGAGGATCTTCATTTTATAGATAATCACAATTTACTGGATGTTTATTTTATAAATATACACAATCGATTGGAATGTACAGTTGTATATGAAATATACTTTCCCATCAGTGGGGATGTGTATAACACCTTTTTTTTGAAATGTTTGTCTCTTAAATATATCTATTGAGCATGTTCTTAGAAATACTTATCACAATTGATAGGGATATGTGTATATTAATTTAACATTTTAAATTTAATATATCTTTATCAAATATAATGATTTTTATATGAAATTAAACAAAATATAATATGAAAATGTGATCCCTATCGGAGGAAGTGTATATTTTTAAAATGGAATGTGAGATTCCTATTGATTGAGTTATAGTAATGCTTATCCCTATAGATAAGGATATGAGTATATCAATTTAAATTTTTAAATTTAATATATATTTATCGATTATAATGATTTTTATATAAAATTAAACAAAATATAATATAATAATATGATCTCTATCATAGGATGTATATTTTTAAAATGGAAAGTGAGATCCCTATGAATTGAGTTTTAGTAATACTTATCTCTATGGATGGGGATATGGATATATCACTTGTTAACCAAACAGGGTTAGTCGTGTACAGATAAAAATATCATCGGATACATGTCGAAATCGTCGAAGGTATATGCATTGCATCTTTATGCAGATCCAATTTACCGCATTGTCTGGGTCCATTTATCAAAAAAGTCGTTCAATTTTCCTCATTCTTGATCCAATCATTCTCTGTCACCTGATCCAACAGTAAATGGAAACACGAATACAGTTTCACAAAGCACAAAATAGTGTGCTTATAACACAAAACCTATTTTTCGTTTCTCGATCCAAAAAATAATAATTAAAGAAGAAGAAGAAATGAAAAAATAATTTTTATATATATGGTCCATGCCTCAGTTAAGAAGCTCGAAATTTCAGTCCTCCTGCACATAAACTAAGTGTAATGAATCATATATATAAAAATATGAACTATGAAATTTCATTAAGCTAAGCATATTGCAATTCTTTTTGCTAGGTAGCGATAATGAGAGGGTAGAGTTTGCTAGCGATTGGTTTTCATGCTGTCCGATTCGAGAAATAAAAAAAGTAGTGTTTTTTTGTTGTTATTTTATTTTAGTTACTTGTACGTTTAGTCCATTAATAAAATATTTAAAATCGTTCAAAAAAAAAATACTATTTTATAATAGGATGGTTCAATCTCCTTATCAGCCCAGCTCAACCTGAAAATAGTTAATCTCTCAACAATAAAAAAAATTGTTAGAATAAGCAAAATTTTAGATATATATACATAAGTGAAAACTAAATAAAAATATTTTAATTATTTTTTCAAAAATGATCCATTCTTCTACTCATTTTTTAATATATAAAGCTCGGTTGTAATATTGCATTCATATATTTAAAAAAAAACTTATTTAATGTATTCCTATTTTTCCTTATTTAATGTATTTCTGTTTTTTGCTATAATTATATATATATATATATATATTATTAACTTCCTTATAATATATTTTATTTGTCCATTTAAAGTGTCTATTTTTTTGGATATAAATATTTAAGAGAAATATATAAAATAGTTAAAGTAATAAAAGTGAATATGAACTATATCTTTGAATAAATAATTATTTTTAAAAATGGAGCGAGACTTTGTAAGAGACATCTCCAAAAAGTGGAATAATTTTAATGAAACAAATATATGTATATATATATATATATATATTAAAAGTTTATAATATTTTATATTTTAATTATATAAACATGGATGTAATTTAATTTTAATTTTTTCTATTATTAATTTAAATCAATAAGTGTATCGTATCGTATCGTATGGAGGCCAAATCTAGTTATGACTAATTAGCTAAACATTACAAATCGTCCTTTAGCAAAAGAGAATTAAAGCAAACCGGATCGTGTTAAGTCGGTCTCAGCGGCCACCGTTTCCAGCTCAAACCATTACACAAGCGACATAGTTAGGGTTTTTAGCCGCCGCCGCCACCGCTGCGGGGAAGTTTGATACGATTTGCTCGCAGCAAAGCGAAGCGCTTGCTTGTTAACTGGCGAGAGAGTGAAAGAAAAAAAGGAATAAAATATGAGGCCGATTTTGATGAAAGGGCATGAGAGGCCGCTTACGTTTCTCAAGTACAATCGGGACGGTGATCTTCTCTTCTCATGCGCGAAGGACCACAACCCCACCGTCTGGTTCGCCGACAACGGCGAGCGCCTCGGCACCTACCGCGGCCACAACGGCGCTGTTTGGACCTGCGATATATCCAGTATCCCCTTTTCCTTTTTATGTTCGAATTCATTCATTGTAGGACTTGCTTGAACAATGCCTGCTAGTAATGATGCAAATTTGAGATTCTTATGAGATTTTGGTCGATTTGTTTTGGATTAATGTAAGCTGATAAGCTAAGTCGTGTTTTGAAGTTTTTGGTATGAATTTGAAATTTCTGCGTCGCTACTAGTTTTAGTGGTTTATTTTAAAGCCATATTATGACGATTTTTATTTTTTTATATCTCCAGTATTCTCCTCTTTTCCTTTTGGTTTTCATTCATAGTAAGACTTGCTCGGTCAATGCCTGTCGATCGTTAATGCGAGTTTGAGTTTTTTATGCTATTTTTGGTCGACTTGTTCCTCGTTTATGTAGCTGTATCACAGCTGTTGTCATGTTGAGGTTTTCTTATGAATTCGGATCATTTGGGTGGTGATGCTACTAGTGTATGGTTATTTTTATGGCGTATTATGATGGATGAGTTTTATTGTTTTAGGGGATTCGACGAGACTTATAACTGGAAGTGCTGATCAGACCGCAAAGATATGGGATGTCCAAACGGGAACTCCGCTTTTCACTTTTAATTTTGATTCACCGGCAAGGTCTGTTGATTTTGCTGTTGGTGATAAGCTTGCTGTCCTAACCACAGATCCTTTCATGGGTTTGCCCTCTGCTATTCACATCAAACGCATAGCAAGAGACCCAGAAGACCGTGAGTTGCTAGCATTATACATTTTCTATGTTTGAGCAATTATGCATATTTATCCATGCTGCGAGGCTATTGACCTTTGTCTTATAGCAGTGTGCTTGCCTATACAAGTTTTTAATTTCTTTACTTTTTGAAATTAATTCTGATGAACTAGGAATGTAGAGAATTTATTGCACTATGTCCATATGCATGATTAGGGTATTATTTAGGTTGAATGGGAAATGAATTGGTGAAGTGAAAGAAATATGTTCTGGAGCAGTTTGATTAATATTTGTAATCCAATGAATGTTTCATTGACGTGCTGATGGTTGTTTTGCCAAGATTCGTCTGCTTCAGATTTTCATTCCAAATCACTTACTTTACTGGTGGGATGGCCAAATTTTTCTGGGTTGGTTTGCAGAGACTGGAGAATCTGTTCTCACTCTCAAGGGGCCACAAGGAAGAATCAA